>CAVNYN010249331.1:0-36974 GCA_963692815.1 Nyctanthes arbor-tristis
CATCAATTATTAAAGTTTTTTTGTTTTATTTTTATTTTTTCCTTTGGATAAACCACATATTATCATTAAATATTTTATTTCATATTTATTTATTTTTTTTTGTAAATGGATTGTCAAACATTATTTTAATAGATGGAATGGGCCCTTTTTATAAACGTCATTGTACTATCGTGTGTGAACAGAGCAAAGAAATGAGTATATTATTAACATTATGTGTACACACGCTGCACATATGTATAGCAATAGTTGAGAAGGACATCTAACTACTCATACCTTCTAAATCTCATCTCATAAATACAATTGTTACTATACAGATTGGTATTTTGATATTTAATGTCTGTCTATTCCATGTCAATGATGTCCTTTGAGAGATTGTTCGTGTCTATTTTCAATTGTTCTTTTTTCGTTTTCCTTTTTTTTTTTTTTTTTTAAATTTGTCAATACTTGTATATTGTTTCTTAACTTTAGTTTCATTTTTAATTATGAAGTCAAAATATAAATCATTTTCTATTTCATATCTAAAAGTTGTTGATGGTTAACAACAATTTTAATTATTCGTAACATTTTTAAATTTAGAATAATTTCTTTCTATTATATTGACTAACATATCAAATATATTTTCGACACTAACATTGTGCATATTAAAACATTTTTTTGATAAAGGAAGCATAGGGGAGATGAGGGATAATTAAAAATATATCTTCAAATTCTTTGGAAAAAATTTTAAATAAACAATTTTTACAAAGAATGAAAACTCTCAGGAATTGCAAAGGAAAATTAAAATGATATTTTTGGCACTTTCACAAAAAAAAGAAAAAAAAGAAAAAAAACATATCTCAAATTTCCGATTGTCCAAAGAAGCCGTCGGAAATTTTCATCGGCTCAGATAAGCTGTTGGAAATCTTTAACGCCTCCAAAGTAGCCGTATGAAATTTCCGACAGTTAGTTTGTCCGTTGGAAATTTCCGACGGCAATAATTATTCCACTGGAAATTTCTGACTGATACGTATAGCCGTCGGAAATTTCTGACGAGACAAATTTCCAACGGGTTCTCTTTCCGTCGGAAATTTCTGACGATTTTCTGTCCGTATTATAGTTCCGACGGTTCTGTTAGAAAGTTCCGACATATATACTTTCGTCGGAAAATGTCTGTCGCTAAAGGCCTGTTTTTTAGTAGTAAAATCAAACTCTTATACTGAATACTATAAACTACATATAAAATATAGGCAAACCCCGACATAGGGGAAGTCGACAACGTAATATCGCCGCTACAGGTCAGACCTATAGTGGCGACATGTTGATATCTATAGCGGCGACATATAAGTTATCACTATACCGTTCTTCCCACCTTTGTTGATGCATATACCGATGACAAGTTGTTACTAGAGGTAGCATGTTCGTCGCTATAGGTGTAATAATTTATATAATATATATTATAAATGCAAAAGATGAATCAAAAATGCTTCTAGCTCAATTGGTAAAGGCACATCCCCAAAAAGGGGGTGTTCCGAGTTCGACTCCTTGGAGGTGCAAAGAAATTCAGTCAATTAAATAAGGTGGAGGTGGGTAGGGTAAAGAGGAAGGTCGGGTTGACCCAAGTAATATAGGTCGAGTCAAAAACTTTTTTTGGCCCAAAACCATATGATCTATAGCGGCGACACACAGGTCGCCACTTTAGGTGTCGTCACTACAGTCTGGATAATCGTCACTAGGAGGCCATATGTATGGATTTATAGTAACAAAATTGTCGTCGCGAAAAATTGTCGCAATATATAGGTCAAGTCAAAAATTTTTTTTGGCCCAAAACCATATGACCTATAGTGGTGACACACATGTTGCCGCTCTAGGTGTCGTCGCTACAGTCCAGATAGTCGTCGCTAGGAGGCTATAGGTACGGACTTATAGTAACAAAATTGTCGTCGCGAAAAATTATTGAATAGGCCTATTGCGGTGACTTTCCAGCCTATATGTCGCTGCTGTGCGAGACATTTGTTGTAGTGACCAGGGACGTAGAGGTCCCCGGGCTTCAACCTTAGCCTCTCACCAAATGGGCTAAGCCCTCATTGGCATATTGGTATTGAGTTCACTGTAGTATGATCATGTTTTGCATTTACTAACATTGAACAATTAATGATTAGCAGGGTTGAAGATCTAGTCTGAAGTCAAATTAACTATTTTTCACGCTAACTTGCAATTTTTTTAAGAATTCTTTTTCACCTCAACGTAAAATTGATTGTTAATTGAAAAATCATAGAGCCACCACTTTCGGGTGTCACGTAACCAGAATGGCAGCGAAATTTCCCAAGGGAAGGTCGACCGGAGAGACTTGCTGCTTGGGCTAGGAGGGCTCTATGGCGCAGCTAACCTTGTCGGGAATCAGCCGGCGCATGCTGACCCCGTACAGGCTTCTGACTTCACCAAGGGCCGCGTAGCCCACATTGGTGAGGAGATTCTTGATGTAAACTGTTGCCCCCCAGTTTCCAAGCCCATCGACTACAAGCTTCCACCAGTACACAAACTACGCATTAGGCGGCCTGCCCATAGGTTGAGCAAAGAAGATGTGGCTAAATATGAAGAAGCGGTTAGGCGCACAAGGGAGCTTGATAAGATCGATCCCGAAGATCCACATGGTTTTATGCAGCAAGCCAATGTTCATTGTGCCTATTGCAATGGAGCTCATGACCAAGTTGGGTTTCCGAATCTTGACCTACAAGTTCACAACTCTTGGCTCTTCTTCCCATTCGACAGATGCAACTGTATTTCTATAAAAGAATCTTAGGCAAATTGACTGGGGACCCAACTTTTGCTCTTCCTTTCTGAAACTGGGATCATCCTAAGGGCATGACAATGCCTCCCATTTTTGATAATCCTAACTCACCTTTTTATGATCCAGTCCGGGATCCAAACAACCAGAGTTCAAACCAGGGTTCAACGATCATTGATCTGGCAGCCTCCCGCAGCACCGATCCAATACAGCTGGTTTCCAACAACCTCACTTCAGTATACAACGAAGTGGTTCGCAGCGTCAGCACAGCTACTGATTACATGGGAGCTCCTTATTGTGCTGGAAGCGAACCCAACCCAGGGATGGGCTCAGTAGAACGTGGTGCTCACAATTTAATCCACTGGTGGGTTGGAACCAAGGATCCAAATGGCCCTAATAAACATGGTGAGAACCTCGGCAACTTCTACTCTTCCGGCCGAGACCCAATTTTCTATTGCCACCATTCGAATATTGACCGAATGTGGACGATATGGAGACAAGTGCTTCCAACTGACTTCCCCAAGGATCCCACTTCACCTAATTACTTGAACGCTGAGTTTCTATTCTACGATGAAAACAAGCAGCTTGTGCGCGTGAGATCTGGTGATTGTTTCGACCAACGGAAATTAGGATATGATTATGAGAAAATTGATCTTCCATGGCTCAACTACAAGCCACCAAAGAAGGCAAGCAAGGCCAAAGTGAGAGACATTTCTGATGCTAAAACAGCCGCAAGTGTTCTACCAGTTAACCTGAAAAAGACTGTGAGGCTTATTGTTCCAAAATCTGCCAAAGGAAAGGTAGATGAGCAACTGGTTCTTGAAAACATTGAGACAGATAAAACAAAATTCATCAAATTCGACGTGTTCATTAATGACGAAGATGACAAAGTTGAAGAGTTGGACAAGGCTGAGTACGTGGGATCTTTCGCACAAGTACCTCACCGTACCAAGAACAAAAATGCAAAGAGTAGCATTAAAATGAGACTGAAAGAAATTTACGAGGACATTGATGTGTCTGATGATGATATTGTAGTCATCACGATTGTGCCACGATCCAACGGTGAACATGTCATCATTGGTGGTATCAAGATCGAACCCGTGACTCCTCCGTCTGGCTAATTAGAAATGGGTTCCTCCGTTGAAATTAATACGATCCACAAGCACTTTCTGTGTTGCTTTTCAGTGTTGCTCTTGTTCGTGGGATTTCGCTGGTTTGCTATTATCTATCCATAAGATTTCTATTGTATTTTCAGCTGGATTTTTATTAATGAAATTTGATTGGTTTCTCCATTATAATTTCAGCCGAATAAACAGATCTCTAGCAGTTAACTAGTAGCTAAGATGATTTTTTTTTTTTTAAACAGGAACACAATGCGTAAGATACCGCACGCCATCTATTAAAACTATGGTAAGTTCGTCTGATAAATTAAATTAAAATAGGCCAACCGAATAGAAACTAGTGTGCCTCTATTAAATCAGATGCGACTCCGTGTATAGAAGTCGACTGCCAATAGAAAACAGTCACGTCACAAACCATATGACTGTTTTCTATTGACAGTCGGGCTCTATATGTATCAAGCCATGGAAAACAGGATAGAAACTAATAGATTTTCCTTTGGTTGTGCGAAAGTTGTTGTACATACTAGAATATGAGGCAACAGCAATGGAAATTTCCGTTGGTGATCTTATGATTTTCGTTGGAATCCGCTGTTACCAATGGAATTTTGGCGTTAGTAAATTCCGTTGGTAAAACCCCGCTGGTAATTTTTCCAACTGAATATTGTGTTGTTGGTAAATTACCAACAGAATGGCAACGACATTTTTCTGTTGAAAATTACCAACGGAATACCTGGCAATGACATTTCCAACGCCTTTTTCTGTTGCAAATTACCAACGAATTCCAATCCATCACAAATTACCAACAAAATTCCATTGATGTTGCCGTTGGTAATTTATTACAATCTTTAAAAATAATAATAATAATAATTAAAAATGATTATTGCATTATTATATTTACTTACTAAAAATGAAAAGTAACTTTCTATTTTATACAAGTCAACTAACAAATCTTATTAAAAAAAAAACACTAGCAAAATCAAAAATTCTGGGGAGAGTATTCATATATACAAGTACGATACATAGAATCAAAAACTTTACAAATCAAACTAAATCAAAACTACTTGCTTCAAACTATGCCCATTTAAACTTTAGCGGAAGAGATGGTACTGCACAAAATACAAGAAAAAAACAGGTATTTACATCCATCCACAAAATGGTTTAACCACACCATATCCTTCAAATAATATTATAATTATCTAGAACCCATATATAACATGTTCCCAAAATTCTGTCATGAATAATAAATTTTGAAGCAAACTAGAAAATTGCTTTTCAGCACTCATGTTTTCTGTAGACGACTCTTGAAGACAATGCCAAATTCCTCCCCCACATACGTGCTTCATAATACTTATAGAAAAATATCATATCAATGCAAGTAAAAGCCCAAATCATCCATCCAAATTACCATGGTGCACTTCTCTGCAAGTTACAATATACATAGAGAAAAACCCGCTAAAAACAAATCAAACTTGGTCTTTATTATTTTTAAATAACACTTAAGTAAATCTATAAAAACTTAGAAACTGAAGTAATAAAGCTTCAAATGACATTGTACACAAACAAACAAAACAATATAGGAATTTGATAGAACTCGTAATCTGATATCGAAAATTTCAGTTATCATTGTCATTGGATTGAAAAACCTGAACCAAAGGAAGGAAATGTTTTGGAAAGAAATAATCACAAAAGTGATCCAGTAGAACTTGCTTAAATTGTGGTTTAAGGTTGGGAGTTGTACATCGGGAGGAAGATCTAGTGCAAAACGACAAAGAAGACACGAGATCTCACCATAAATGGTGATTTACAATTGTAGATGATACATAACCGGCAGATCTGATGCAAATAACCAAAAAATACGCCATTACAGCCAAGATCCAATCAACTGCTACCATATTCTCAAAAACACCATTAGACCATTATATTATATTAATGCTTCTATTTCCACAATCTGTAGAACACAGAGGTTTATATTCTAGCACAGCCACAAAAGATAAGGAAAAGAGGGCTTTGTGAGGAAACGGAAAGGAACCGGTGCAAGTGTTAGGCTAGTCTTTGGACATTTGGGTATAAGATAGATATTTATTTGATTGACTAATACAATAAATTTTAAGAAAAAAGGAACGAAAATTTTGGGAGAAAAGCGGGAATTTGAAAATTTTGGGAGTAACAAGAGGGAAGTGAAAATTTTAAGGTTGCCAACAAAATGACCCATTGGAGAATTAAGTTAGAGATATTTTATTAAAATTTTCTTTTATGTTTTTTCTATTTTAGCAATGGATTACTAACGGAACTTTGCTAACAGAATTATTCTTTTAGTAAATTCATTGGCACAAAATGTCCTTAATTTCAGGAATATAGATTTGAAATCTGTTGGAAAATTCATTGGTGATTTGTTGCTATTAGCGACCGAAAGCTTCCGTTGGTAAATTTCCATTGCTATTGCCTCACATTCTAGTAGTGATAAAATATATATTTTAAATGGAATAATATAATTGTTATTTTCATCACAAACAACAAACATAGTAACAAAAAGCATATGTAAAATAAAAACAATAATTTCTATTCAAAATAACAAGTGTCCAAATCTTGAAAAGTTTCTTTGAAGACTACATTCCGCATTGATACCATCTCTAGTTCAAATCAATATCTTTAATTCCTTGTGACTTGTAACTCTTTACGAGCAACATAGAGTATTCCATACTCCATAAGCAACAACACCCAATTAGTCTGTGCAAGAGCGTCCAGTTAGTCTTGTGGCAAAGCTCTAATACAACAAATGAATTATCTATTTTTGACGAAATTAGATCATATATTTATTTTTCCTTTTTATTTTTATTATTCTATTTTTTTTACATTTTTAAAACACTTTTTAAAAAGGTAGATTATTTGTTTTAATGTTTTCAACTTTCTTCTCCCATATAATTATGTGTTTCTTTACGAAAAGTGGGAAAAAAACATTAAGAAAACATTTGAATGTTTTAAATAAGTGGAAAAAAAATGTAAGTTCAATGTGAAGTGATGCAACCGAATAAAATTAAACATATGTATGCGTGTATTGTCACATGTATCTAACTTATTCCGCCATGTCATGGAATTAGTTTATGTGGTTCCCGAGAGTACGGCTACATGTATTCCATTGTAAAATTCTCAGTGCAAGATACCATTAATTAACAGCAAAATGTGCTATTTGTATGAGAACTTATTTCCCACCCCTTGGTTGTTGCTGGAATAATTAAAATTCAATTTGGACAAGGAAGAGGACAAACACTTCGACGAAAGAACATGTAGTTCATGTAATTATTCAATTGCTTTAAAAGTGATGATGTGTTGAAAAATAATATACTATTGTGTGTCAATTTTATTAGACTTTGTGTGGTTTTTTTACTGAAATAACTCCTCGTTGTTTATGTCTGGCCATCTCCTTGGATTCCCGTGAAACAATGACTAAAGCCAACCACTATTATCCAATATATAAAACTAGAGGCTTTATTATGAGACAAATTAGGCAAGTTTTTTATTAATCATCCTCCAAGAAATACATTGGAGATGTTATTTGAAAAAAATTTCTGGTACTCCTCAAGAGCCTTGATCTAATATCATATGGAATGGCACCATGTGTACCATATGCTTCTGCATGTGACGTATATCGAGACACTTCACATGGAAAATCACAACCATGTGATGTTCCTTGATGAAAACCACATATATATGGTGTTAAATCAATTTTAAATATTATACTCCATCGATCTTATTGGACAAAGAACCGACATATCAATACAAGTGGCCTAGTTTACCGTCACACTTCAACTTATTAGACAAAGCCTAGTTTATTGTCAAAATGAGGCCCTTAAATAGGGACGGATCTAGGGGATGCTCCCCTGGTCCATGGCATAGTCCAAATTTGGGCTGGACCCAAACAAAAATAAAAGAAAAAGGTTCTTTTAAAGTACTTCACTCAAGCATGTCAAACAAATACACACCCCTATTACAAATATATATTGTAAAAATAGAACATCAACCTTCAAAAATGCAATCCATATCTAAAATAAAAAAAAAAATAATTAAAAAAATAAATATTTTTATAAAATAATTGAAAGAGCCATAACTGATTTCCTACAAACATGCTATGATTGAAAATGGTTTCAGTTACAATTCCAAATTAATTAATGTAGATATACACAATCCACCAAGATTTCACATCACATAACCTAGATTATCCTTGATTCACGCCTCAAGTTTGATGCATATCAAATACACACACCCCCTCCGCCTCTGTTACTTTTACTTTTGTTGCCTAGTGAAAACAAAAATTAGAAATAATATGAGTTGCTAAGATTTTTTAAGAATTTGTAGAATGGTCATGGTTCGAATTGGTACTGGCATAATTGTTACCACATAGCATTATTTTTTCTCATGATGGAGAAATTTTTTTTGAATGGTTAATACTGAGTTATACACCTGCATAAACGACATTATAATAAAAAGATGTAACATTCAAAGACAACATTTTATGGCTAAAATAGATACAGAAAAACACGTTGTAATTACTAGTTTAACATATATGGTTAGCATGACTCATCTAATGTTACTAGGGAATTTTTTTTTTTTTTGCTTTTATTTTCCTGAGTGCTGTTCTCTTCTTTTCTTTTCTTTTCTTTTTTTTTTTTTTGGCTCATCTAATGTTACCAGGGATTTTTTTTTTTTTTTTGCATTTTTTTTCCTGACTGCCATTCTCTTTTTTTTGCCCCGGTGTTATCTACCGTTCTATCATAAATTGTTAGCATGAATTATTGAGTCTTATGAGGGTTCTTTTTCTTATTTTTTTTCCTGTGTGTTTTTGTTTTTTCTATGTTACCACGAGATGACAAGTGGAATAAGAGAAGGGCTAAACCAAGAAAAATGTGTAGGAGTTGATTTGTTACCATTGTTATCTTATGTTACCATGTTGCAAAAGTCGAGGTGTTCTAAAATATGAAGGATAGAGATTATGGAAAGGGAACATTTGTTATCTTTGTTGCAATGGTAACTTTGTGTGTCAATGAGACCATTGAGTAAGATTCACTGACAATGTTGCACAGGTAAACTAGTTAACATTATCAGAAATTTCTGAGCATCAATATGGAAGTAGACCAGATTGAGTTAGAATTTAAAGCTTGCAAACTAAAAGAATTGATTGAATGCCCTGAGACAGTTTTGATGTTCGACATGGTGGAAAAGTTCTAATCATTGGAGGCTAGTTCATGTTCCAATGATATTTTATTTTTTTTTTAAGACCAAAAGAAACATTTCCATCAATCAACAAAAGGATATCCACAGGGGGATATCTCCCCTTACAAAGAAAAGGAAGGATGAAAGCTACCTATCAAAACAAAAGAAAACAGGAAAAAAGAGCAAGAGCAGCAGCTGAAGAGGAAAACCATGCCGGGATCAATCGCCATTCAGAATCACCGTCAAGAAACCCCCACCTGATGCGTCTCCCCACACGTTTCCAGCAGCATCTTTCACTCCATTAGCTTTAATCCGCATCCACCAAAACACATAAGAAAAGACATCCCCAATGAAAAAGCAACGCCCACTCTTGTGCTCAGTGGACAGCTTCTTTCATTTCTGTAGTTCCTTCCTTCGATCGGCCACAGAAAAATCCTCCTTCAAATATCCCCATTGGGAAGCTTGCTGATCTTTATCATGAACAGCATGCAGAAAAAATCATGAAAGAATTTTTTTTGCATTGCAAAGCATTACAAACAAATGAGCACTCATTTTTGCCACAATCCTCGGGTAACATGTTAGAAAATAGGAACACAACGGAGATGAATTCGATTCGACAGGTAACTTAAATTTAAAAAGCAAAATAAAATAAGAAATTTAAAATCGAGTAACCATTACAATGAATTTTAGAGTAACCATTACAAACAAATGAGCACTCATTTTTGCCACAATCCTCGGGTAACAAGTGAGAAAATGGTAACACGACGGAGATGAATTCAATTCGACAGGTAACTTAAATTTAAAAGTCAAAATAGGATAAGAAATTTAAAATCGAGATAAGATATTCGCTGTCATAAGAAAAAAAATTCATAAATAAATAAATAATGGTGGCGGCGGCGGCTGTGGTAGCGGCGGTGGTGGCGGCGGCGGATCTTCATGAAGAATGGGTCTGTCTAGAATACATGAATGGCAAACAATCACATGGCAATTTCCCGTTAAAGATTTTCCATCCTTTGTACCCATTTCTACCAGCCGGATTTCAGATAGAAGATACGGAAGAGGAGTTGTGAAATATATATATATATATATATATATGTATATATAATATGGGGTATAATATATAATATATAAATCAATTAATAATAATGTAATTATTATACATAAAAAATAAAAGTAATTAAAAATGGGGTGTTTTGGCAATGTGTAAGGGCATATCTATAATTAGTTTTAAATTCAGGTGTAAAGATAAGTGTAGCATTTAAAGAGGAGGTTAAATCTCTAATTGTCTCTAAAAAAATGAGGAAATTAAAGGATGTACACCTTTTTTTATTGTTATATATCAATTATGCACAGTTCACATAAAATAATTGCTATTTTACTCTATTAGATTGTATTTATGCCACTCCATTTTTTCTTTCTTTTTCTTTCATTTTTTCTCTTTTTGTATTTTCAAATTCTTCATTTATTTTTTTGTAATAAATAAAGTATTATTATTTTAAATTTTATTATTGGTTTATACTTATTTAATACCTTAGATTACATCTACATATATATACACACACACATATAAAACCCTAGTTGCATCTCAAACCCGCCACCACCGCCACCGTCACCGCCGCCACCATCACTACTCTTCACCTCCATAACCCACCATGACCCATAAGTATCCTCGCTCTAAATCGTTCAACACCATAACACTAGTTGGTAAATCAAAGAGGGGACGCTCGACCAAGAGTCGGGGGGTGCTACACTGCTGTTCATAGCGACTACCTCGAATAGCAGCGGCAGTTGCTGCTGTTTTGCACAACAATAGTCCAACGGCACTACTGGTTCTGACGGCTGAATTTAGATTTTTCATTTTATCTTTCTTTTTTTTTAATTTTTACGGTAGGCGGCTGACTGTGATACTAAACCCGATTTTTATTTTCATATTTTCTATTTTGTTATTGTTTTTGTTACCATTTATCAGTGTTACAATTTTCTGAATGATTTTGTTTTTTATTTTCCTATGTTACTATTTTCGTTGTGTAACCAAGCTCATTTCTCCTCTTCCTGTTTTTCTTTTGATTTTTTTAACACCATTCGTCGGTTATGTTAATCATTTTTGGTTTTTTTTGGGCTTTTTTTTTTTACTATTTTTGGCTGTATTTTGGGTTGCTCGTTACTAGATATGTTAGTGTTTGTTACCATTTTCGGGTGATATGCTAATGTTTTGGTTATTTTTTTATCATTTCTCTGTTTGATGCGTTGTTTTGCGTTTTGTTTTCTCAGTTTTGTTATTGGAACTACTTTTCTTCTTCATTTTTCTTTCTTGTTATCTTTTCGTTACTTTTTTTTGCCATGGTATTTTCCCAGTGGTATGTAACATTGTACCATTTGTAACATAACTTTTTTAATTTCTTTTTTTTCTTAACTGTGTAACTATAGTATTTTCCTGGTGGTAACATTGCATTCGGATTGCTAACGTGATTTTCACATGGGAAAAATATTGTTAAAACTAAATTTTCCCTTGATTTTTGGTAACATTATTTTTTAAATGTTATTTTTTCTTTTTTCTTTCTCCTTTTTATTTTTCTACTGAGTCGTGATGGCTAGTTGAAGTTTGCCGATGGTATTGAAAGTGGTGGCGGCGATGGTGAGAAAGGAGACTACTAATTTTAATAATTAATTATTATTCATAATAAATTAATACTTAACAAAGTTAAAATTAATAAAGAAATTGAATTTTACTTAAAATTGGTGTAGGATGTTTTAAAATATAGAAAATGGTATTTTTGCAATTACTTTCAATCTAGGGGCATTTTTCAAAATTCTACTACAAATGGTGGTTTTCATTGTAAAGAACCGAAAAAGAATTATATGCCTGAGCTAAGGGGAAATAATATTTGGACTAAGGGTGAAAAAATTTTGGGAAGTTTAGAAAATTATAGCAGAAATGACTCGCTTGAAATTTACGGTTAAAATTGATACAATTGCAAAAACACGGCAAAAAGGTTCACATACGAGGCGCATTTGCTTCGCCCAACGCGAGGTAATATATTATTATTCACGACTTTTATACATAGGTTTGTATTTAAATAATAACATAAATAAATGTAAATTTTAATTTAATGTGGTTTTTCTATTTCATAACTTTTTAATTAATCCATTATTTATGTGTGACTTTTTAATTAAAATATTATAAATAAAAAGTTCAAAAGTCACAATATAAGTTGTCTTGAAAAAGACACGTATGTAGGTAAAACTTCATATTTACACCCGCATGTTAGTCATTCGAAAAAGTCATGGATAAGAAAAAAAAGTCACATTTAAAAACTTATATTTAAAAGTCACATATAGATCATATAAAAAAAGCCACATACAATACCATTAATTAAAAAGTCACATTTGATATAAAAAGTATCAGCGAGATAAGAATTTTAATCACATATAGATATCACATTTTGCGTTACTATTAAATTAAAAATTCGCAAATAGAAAGTCACGTTTAACTTAAAAAGTCACACATCGAAAGTCAAATTTGTGTTACTATGTTATTAAAATGTCACATTTAGAAATAATCACATTTAAGTAAAAAAGTTATACATAAAATTTACATTTATTTGACTTCTCTATTGTGTGTGACTTTTTTACATTTGATATTAAAAATTTACATTTAGTTAAAAAGTCACATTTATGTTCCTATTGATTTTAAAAAAACCACATTTTGTGTCACTATTTTATAAAAAGTCACATATAGAAAGATCACATTTTTTGTAATTATTGAATTAAAAAGTCGCGTTTTATGCCACTATTTAAATAAAAAGTCACATTTTATGTAACTGTTAAATTAAAAATTAAGTTACAGATAGAAAAGTCACTTTTTAATTAAAAAGTAAATATAATCACATAAAGAAAAAGTCACATATAAAAAATTTTATATAGAAAAAGTTACATTTAATTAAAAACTTATATATTTAAAAGACATTTAATTGAAAAGTAACAAATCACATATGGAAAATGTTGTATTTAATTAAAAAGTTAAATGTAAAATTCAATCATCGCCATGTACAATGTAGTGGATCCATATTCGAATCCCAGTTGACTTTTACCGGAATTCTAAACAAATCAAAGCAAATACTACACTAATCATTGCCCTCAATATCATTAAATGACTCATAGTATGGCAACAAAGCAAAGCAAAACAAAGTAAATACAAAACGGGTAGAGCAACTAGTAATTCAAATGCAATCAATCAATCTTTTTTTTCAATACATTAAAATCCAAGTTCATTTCATAGAAACTTCAATCAAATCATACTTTTCTTATCAAAATTCAAATATAATCAATCAATCTTTTTTTTTTTCAATACATTAAAATCCAAGTTCATCTCATAGAAACTTCAATCAAATCATGCTTTTCTTATCAAAACTTTAAGAATGCTAAGAGGGAATCAAAGCATTAGTTACTCACCTCTTTAACTTGATCTTTCTGAAGATTCTTTAAGTTGTTGACAAATGCCTTCAAAACCTTCATTTTCCTTGATCAAAGTGATGTTTCAAGTTGGTTTTCTTATATATATGAAGAGAGATCATTTCTAAGTACAAAACCAAGTGTTTGATGGGCTTTAAGGGTTATTCTCCTCCTCTCACTCTATTTGGACGAATTTTCTTTTATGTAAAAGGTTTGAGCTTCATCGAGAGTAAGACAATTACCCTAAGACATCATGGATGTGGAAGGGGAAAGAGGAAGAGGGAGGTAGGATGATTTGGTTTTTGGAAATAATCTTCTCATTTCCTCTATTTATAGTGGTCGTACTTAGTTGTTTTAACAAACTTTGAGTTCCGCCAACCAGAACGTGACATGTGGCGTGATCTGGAGCCGTACATTTGGAAGGCAGGTGGCAAATTGCTTGCGCAGTCCTTATACTCTGAGTAGTCTTATAATTAAGTCACAATACTTCGATGCATATTACTTAAAGTCCTTCCGCTTATCTTGGCATTGCAACTAGGTGGTTGAACTTTAAGTCATACTAACCAATAATCATATTCTTGCTTCGAGGCATCATTCAAGTGACAATCTTTGAGTTTTGTAACATAATTTATGCAATTCACGTGGTTGTCCAATTTCATTGTCAAAATATCGCTCAAATTATTAATAATCACTTTTTAATTCATTGTGAAAATATCGTGTATGTTGTCAATGACTCTCTTCTAATTCTAAGCATTCATTTATGTAATAATCTTTGAATTTCGTGGTATTTCAAGCAGTTATTCAATCACGGCCAAAATAATGGCTATGTTGTCAATAATGATATTCTAATTCAATCATTACCAAAATAACCATCACGTTATCAATAGCCCCATTCCAAGTATTAGGGATTCATTTAAGTAATTTACAATTGATGCTGTTCAATTTTAATAATCTTATAACCTTTTAGTTGATGAAAATTTCCAGTAATTCTCTCATCATTATCAAAATAATGATTTTATTAATTTGTTTATAAAATTTTGCGGGATGTTATATGTACCTGTAGAGTCCATCACCGTTGGCGATCAACAACAATCTAATCTTGCTTTTATCTCCTGGAAGCGACATGAACAACTATTCTACATGCTATTGTCGCATCACTAACCGAAGGATTTTTTCCTCTTATTAGTTCATCCAACACATCTCATAATGCTTGGAGTCGACTGAATCATATCTTTGCAAAAAGATATCAATCATATATCATCCATCTCAAGGATAAGTTATCCAGAGTCAACCGTGGCTCTCAACCGAACTCTGAATGTTTGCTTCAAGCAAAGACCATTACAGATGAGCTCTTCTCTCTTGGAGCTCCACTCACTGATGTAAATCTTCTCATCTATGGCACTAGAGGTCTTGGTTCCTCTTATAAAGGAGTGATTGGCTCTCTACACACGCAGGATTCTACTATAACATTCAACGAACTCTATGATAAACTGGTCGATCATGAAACGCACCGGTGAGATATGGATGTTGTGGTTATCTAGGGTACCCCTTAACTTCACTACACTCAAAACCCTTCCTCCTCAAACCTCTACAACCACCGCGGTCGTAACAATTGCCACCAGCCCCTCCACCACCAAATCCGAGCGTCGGACTGCTCCTACCACTTGCCAGCCATCCAACCTCAGCTCCCACCCATCAGCTGTCCAATCTGCTGTGCAGAATAGACACAGTGACCCCTCTTAGTCTGTCAATTTTATGGCATCCCTAGTCACTTAGTGTTCACATGCAAAAAGTTGTTTCTACATTTCCATCCTCCCCGACCACAATGAATGCTACCACCACAACTCCTACAAATAGCAATTAGATTGTTGACACTGGCGCCACACATCATGTCACTTCTCAGCTGTCTAATCTGACATTTGCTCAGCATTATGATGGACCTAATGATATTCATCTTCTCAATAGTAATACCTCACATATATCTCACACATGATCTCACACTATGCCGTCTAATTTTGAGCTTTCTAATATTCTATGTTTTCTCCAATTGTCCCAGAATATTATATTTATCACAAAATTTTGCAAACAAAATGGCACATCTATTAAATTTTTTCCCAGCTTTTTTCTTGTGAAGGATCTCTTTGCCCAAAAACCTCTCCTTCGCGGGTTGAACCATGACGATCTCTACCATTGGCCAATTTCCTCTTCGTCGTGTAACACTCCTAAAAAAAATGGTAAGTTCTATAATGGCACTGTTGGGATAAAAATTCACTCACTTCTCCAGTAATACTCGATTCTAAGCAATCAATGAATAAACGTTACACTCAAATAATTAAACATGACATTTTATAAGAATTTGAAAATATTTTAAATTTTTTTGACAAAAATAGGATGATTGCTTATCTATCACTTTCATCGACTAGGAAGTATCGCCAAAAGTATAATTAAAGCCCAACTGGGTAGTGAATTTGGGGTCGAAAAATACTTAAAGTGAAAATGCGGTACTTAATTAGTATAGCCGAAAATACAAGGATCTCATTATAGAATACATTAAGTAAAAGGATTTATTAAGTAATAGGTGGAAAAAATCTCATGACACTTGGAGCCTTAGAGAATTTCTCACATGAAATAAAATGAAGAACACTTGGCACCTTGAATGGTGGGGAGAACTCACAAGCTTCCAATTGGATTGATTTCCATTGGCTACTTATAAATTATCTAGGACAATTGGAGCTTTTCTTAGTGGTGGAATCCAAAACTTTTAGAAAATATGTAAAGAAATTCGTTCATAAAAAGGACTAGGCTTAGAACACCCTCAAAAAGCTTCCGAAAACATTCTCTTAACTTCTCAAACAAAGTCTCTTCCATATACATATAGAATCCCCACTCTAAAGGCTACTTTGCTTGAATATAACAAGGGTTTGGAGGTATTTTGTCCTTCACAAATACCCAGTAATCTTCGAAGACACAAGAAAGGTGAGTAATCCAATATTTTGGATTTCCCTCTTTGCATAAGTTTTCAAAAAGGTGCATTTGGTTTGATATGAGATAAAATGTTTTTCTTGCATAAAAATCACTAGCTTTCCTCTACCCATTTTGTATTGGTTTGCCTTGGTTGGTTCCATACTATGACCTATTTAATGACTCCAGGATAGGGACGAGTAGTATGGAAATTGCTTTAAATTGTTAATGTTCTTTGATAAGGAATTCCGGTAAGGGTCAACTGGAAAGTTATTGTCTATCTACTTAACATTATGTGGCCATCACCAACTTTGTATTTGGAAGGCATTAATGCGCACTACGGATAGTAGGAATTTCTAGTATTTGGGCTCTATTATGTGTTCCAAAAAGGTTTGTGCATAATTATGTTTCTTAAATTTGTGATATGAAAAGATTTTCATGATTTTATGGTAATCTGAAATATTTTGTTATTCACGGGGTACAATATACTCACTTTGTATATATTTAACATTTTATAGATGATCCACCGAAGAATCCATGAATGGCGAGCCGGAGATTGGAGTTTATCTCACGGTGCAAGCAAAATAATGCATGTAATCAAGACGGATTTTTGGGCTTACTACAAAGAGGAGCCAATGTTTCTAATGTATTTGGGAACTACGTATAAATTTGATATATTTTGCACCTACACCCTCGTTTACTTGTACCATGATAAGATTATGAGGGATAGGCCTATATTTTTTACCTAATAGAATAGCTTTTTGGTGATGATAGAAGTAAGATAAGTGCATGTATGGAGACTTAAATCAATAAAGAAAACTTAACTTGTATGTTAGGAACATAAAGAAAGCTTTTGTATAAGATTGGGAGCCTCATTTTCCCTATGTAAAGGCCTCCCAAGCTTTTGTTCGGCTAGCTAAGAAATAATATGGTTTCTATTTAAAGTATGTTTTGTTCTTTCATATAGACTAAACATGAAAAACAATTCTTGTGATATAGCATAAAAATTACCTTAAGCATGTAACAAGTTTTCTTTTACAAAATTAAAAAGAAACTTCACAAATGATACAACTTTAGATAAATGGAAGATTTTTAACAACATCATCTTGCCTAAGGATAAATTATAGAACTAACTTGATGGACAAGTCTCATCCCTCGTTATTATTAGAGTTGTAATAAAACAATACAGAAACTTCCACTCTTTGGATTAAATAACATAATCATATTGATGAAATAACGGGGGCGTAACACGTCGCAATATTTCCATTCCGACAAGGGCGGTAAACTTGTTGTACTTAGCAATATTTTCAACATCTTAAGCATTAACCATTTTATTACTCCTCTATATACTCCTGAACACAATGGATTTGTGGAGTGTCGTCATCGCCATATCGTTGAGACAGGTCTCACGCTCCTTCATCAAGCCTCTTTTCCCAAACAATGCTAGACATCTGCCTTCCAAACTACAGTGCACCTAATCAATTGTTTTCCTACTCCAACATTCTACAGTATCGTATTCCATGCTTTTCCTAATTATAAACATGCACTCCAAATTAGAACCCCGGTCCCAGCAATGCACCTTTCTTGGCTATGACGATGTACA
Organism: Nyctanthes arbor-tristis; assembly: GCA_963692815.1. Lineage (NCBI taxonomy): Eukaryota > Viridiplantae > Streptophyta > Magnoliopsida > Lamiales > Oleaceae > Nyctanthes > Nyctanthes arbor-tristis. Next base: position 18,110 of record CAVNYN010249331.1, read on the forward strand.
TCACACGTATATATGTCAAGACCTCACCACCAAAAAACTTTATATTTCTCAACATGTCTGCTTTGTCGAGACTACCTTCCCGGCTTCCCCTATGCCTCCCCTTCAGTGTCAAGCAATTTATCCTCCACTCTCATGCACAGATCACCAATTCCAACTTCCAATTCCCACTGTTCCTCTCTCCACTTTCTCGCCAGCTTCCTCCTTGACTAGCCTTTCATCCTCGGCTATGGCAAGGGCTGTCATGTCTTCTTCTTCTTCTCCAACTGCAGCCAACCCTGTAGTAGCTGCTCTTGCTACACTCGTCAGCAGTTTGACGGCTCGGCATGCCACGGCAGCTCCTGAAGCCCCTGTAGAACCCAATGTAGTGGCGCCAACCCTGGTCCCTTACTTCTCTCTACCCACTCATCCAGTTCAGCCTTTCCTCCCTCACCTCCTTGTAATACCAATCCCATGACCACCCGAGCAAAAAACAGTATCTTTCACACCAAATTTCTTTACAATGTTGTCACCAAATATCCACCAACTAACAGTATTGAACCCATTTGCGTCTCTCAAGCCATAAAATTTCCACATTGATGACAAGCCATGTCAGAAGAGCTCAATGCTCTTATTGCGAACAATAATTGGGAACTTGTTCCAGAACCCTCCAATGTTAATCTTGTTGGGGCTAAGTGGGTATTTCGAGTCAAACGCCATCCTGATGTTACCATTTCTCGCTAGAAGGTTCGTCTTGTGACTAAGGGTTTTCATCAACGTCTTGGCATTGATTTCTATGACACCTTTAGCCCTATTGTCAAACCCACCAATATTTGAATCTTTCTTACCCTCCCTCTTAATCTGAACTGGCCCATTCACCAACTTGATGTAAATAATGCCTTTCTTCATAGCACTTCACATGAAGCTGTTTACATAGGCCAGCCTCTAGGTTTTCCTAATTCTCAACTTCCATCTCATGTATGCTGTCTGTGTAATGCCATTTATAGTCTGAAACAGGTGCCTCGAGCATGGTAAACTGAGCTTCATACTATTCTCTTACAGTATAGCTTTACAACCTCCACCAGTGATTCTTCACTATTTCTATACTTCAACTCTGGCATCACTCTCTATTTCTTAGTGTATGTAGATGATCTTTTAGTCACTGGCAATGACTCTAGTGCTCTCTCAGTCTTTACTGATTCCCTCTCTACAAAAGTCTTTGTTAAGATCGGAAGGACTTCTACCCTACTTTCTAGGCATTGAAATCATTCGCACACCTTGCTTTATCTTTCTTCACCAACAGAAGTACATATCCAACCTTCTCACTAGGACTATTATAACTGGATCCAAGCCTATTTCTACTCCTATCACCAATTCTAACTCTCTATCTTTGCATGATAGTTCTCCTTCATATGATAATACTCAGTATAGACAAGTTGTATGCGCCCTTCAATATTTCTGCCGCACTCGTCTTGACGTCTATTTTGTTGTCAATAAGCTATCACACTTCATGAATCAACCATCTGTCATTCATTGGACTGTTGTCGAGTGTGTTTTACAGTATCTCAAATACATGCTTCATCATAGACTTCTTCTCCGCAAGTCTACCTCCTCCATTCTTTCTGCCTTCTCTGATAGTGATTGGGCAGGCAACCCTGACGACAGATCCTCTACCTCCGCCTATATTATTTATTGTGGCAATTGTCCCACTTCCTGGAGCTCCAAGAAGCAATGCACTATTGCTCAGTCTTCCACTGAAGCTGAGTATCGTGCTTTATCCTCTTGTCCTTCCGAGGTTCTCTGGATCAAGAATTTCGTTACTAAGTTTTGTTTGTCTATGTCCTCATCTCTGTGTATCTTATCTGACAATCTGGGTACGACATACCTTTCTCATAACCCTGTCTTTCATTCTCGCATAAAACATCTTGCTATTGATTATCATTTTGTTCATAGTCATGTCTCCTCTGGTTCTTTTTGTGTTTCATACATTTCCATTTATGACCAGTTGGCTGGCATTCTCACTAAATCCTTGCCTTCTACAAAATTTTTATTGCTACGCTTCAGGATTGGAGTCTCGAATGGATCCTTCATCTTGCGGGGAGCTGTTAAAGATATTTGTAATGAGTTACCATCACAAGCCAAAGATAATGTACTCAGTTCTAGATGCACACCGATTGACAAATGTTGTAGTGACAAAGCCGCGACTTAGTTGTCTACATTAGTTGTCTACATTCGTTGTATCATTGTAGTTATTTGATTTCCTTATTCATATGTTATTCTTTCCAACATTGTATTCTTATTCATGTAATATTCTTTCTCTTGTACAGTTATTTTAGTATAGGATATTTAGTTTCCTTGTATTTCATCATTCCATGTACTATACATTGAGGAACAACCATTAATGAAACATACAAGATTTCTTCCATTCTATAAAAGCAACGTCGCATTTAATTAAAAAGTACATAAAAATGTTACATGGAATTAAAAAAGACATACACAACACATGTAGAAATTAAAAATCACATTTAATTTAGAAGTGATCTATAAAAATTAGAACATTTTAATCATTAATTATTATTTCCAAAAAAAAAAAAAAAAAAGAAACCAACCCGTGTGCCATAATGCAGTGATGGTTTGTAACTTTCACACAATTGCCGTATTTTTCTAAACATGATACAATTTATAGTAATTTTCCTAATTTTCTCTAGCTTAATTTCCACTATAAAAATTATGCCATTGCACGTATATTGAAGAGTATGCCGGTCCAACCTTGTGAGAATGATTTGGGCCATGGTAAAAATACGGTAATTAACTCCTTTAATTAAAATGGATGTATTTATCAAAAGTGAAAGAACTTAGAAGTAGCAAGCATAATTTTTAAGCTAAATTGTATTGGGAGGGAGGGAGGGGGGGTTTTGGGAAGCCGTAAACAATATTAGTATATTACTTATTTACATTGTAAATGTTAGACATATTTACGTTTGTAAATTGTGATTCACTGATTTTCTTTTCCTTAAATGTATGATGCATCTATTTGGTCCCTTTTGTCTTTGCTTTGAGATGTTTTTCATGCTTAGATTTGGCTTTTATTTCCTTGGAACTTCTGGGTGGGTTTCTTTTGGACTGGTATTAGTTCAAACAATATTTTGCTTCTACGCTTCAGTTCTGGTCTCCTTTTGCTGGGTGAATTTCCTTGCGTTGTATTGGGTAATATTTTGTTGGTCCACTTTTTGTTTTGGCCCCTTCATCTTGTGGTTGCTAATGTAAATTTATTCTGATTAATGGAAGTACAATGTTATTTAAAAAAAAAAATCTATTTCTATGGACTATCTTTCAAAAAAAAAAATGTAGTAGGGTATGTTGAATGTGTGTAAATTACATAGGCTCTTTGATACACAAATAAATAATATAAAAGATGTTTCCTACAATTACAAAAAGCACATAGTTTTGATTGCATATGCCCTTTTCTTATTTAGTTATGTAACATTTTAGTTATGTAACATTATATTTTTTTTTCCTTACTTTAAGAAAGTTGGAAGGCGCAAGCATAAAGCAAAGACAATTATAATTTGCTAAACCATAAGGCTTTTTAGATGTAAACAAGTGTTCTAAAAAAAGCACCTAAGTGTCGCCTAGGCACGCAGTGTGGGTAAAACTGTTACTTTGTCAAAAAGCGTGAAAAATGGGGGGTCAACTTAAAGCGTTGATGCCTAGGCGTCCCATAGGCATGAAATGCGGGTAAGATCTGTCATTTTATTTTAATTTTACGGTACCTTATTCTTTAGTTGTATTATTTATTTATAACCATAATTTTTTACTTTAGTTTAAGATACCTTACCATTTTATTTTATTTTTCCCCAGTACTACGCTTCTCCTTATTATTTTACTATAATTTAATAGAATCCTAACTGATGTGTAAATTTCGAAATTTAATTATATTAATTTATTGGATTTAATTTTTAAGGTAAAAATTTTTTGGGACCATTTTATTAGAGAAACTTAAATGACAAAAATATTATTATAACTTTTCAAATAATAAAAAGTCGATTAATCCTTTCAAATTTTCTCAACTTCTAGTTATTTTGAACAATTGGACCTTACATTTTGAAATTTTATTTTAACTAAGCTATGTGGATACATTTTCAGCTGATTCATTTACATTTTATAGGTTTTGACAGCTGTGGCAATATGCACAAGTGACGAGGTTAAATTATAAGTTGATATATTTCCACATATAGGAATCTACTGATACATTTGGCAACTATATATGTCAAATTAGAAGCTGTACAGAAATTTTCACATAGAGGTGTCTATTGATACATTTGCATTAGATGAGTATCTGTTAATATATTTATGTATTCCATGGTTTTTGACAATTATGAGTTTTGTGTATATTTTTGTTACATTGTCGATTACTCATGACTGTGAAAAATTATTTCACAAATTACAAATTAAAATGCATCTAATCAAATTTTTATATATATTAGTATTGGAGGTTTTTTTTTTTTCAAATCTTATTCTTCCCGTGCATCCATAGGTACGAGCCTAGTTGATGGATAATTACCTAATTTCAAGAATAACAAAATTATACAAAGCGCATATATTTCTACGTTGGAGTGAATATAATTAATTTTCCCCACGTGTAAGATGAAAGAGAATATTTTCAGCTCGAGTTTAAGTTGAGAAAATTAGTTCCAATCTAGCAATATATGTTATAACACCATATGATGTCACATGACTGTGTGGCATGTATCAAGACATAAGGTTCTATATCATTTTTATTGAGAAAATTGTTTCCGGGTGTGGTGTGATGGAGGACGTTCCAATTCGAGGAAGAGAAGAAACGCACGAACTGGGTAGGCTTTTGCACGTGAATTTATTTATTAGAGCATTGTCATAAATTTTCTTGTAGCGCTGTTGATTTTTTCCTTTTTTCCAACTAAATTATATTTCAGTAAAAGAACTTTACATGAGCCTAATCATGCCTTTATGTTTTTTTCCTTGAGTTAATTCATGCCTAATTTTTATCAAACGACATAGGGCTTGGAAGGAGATTAAAGATGTGATATATGCTATATCTTCTAGCTAGTGATGATCGTCAACTTGGCCAAATTCTTTGTGCTGCTCGATGCATTTGGTTTGCTCGAAATAAATTATTGCAGGAAGGCAAAGAACAGGATCCCAACAAAATTGTTGTCTCTAGTTTGAGTTTGGTAGCTAGCTCTTCTCAAGTCTCGGAGTCTCAAATCTTTACAAAGTGTAGAGTTATAGATAAACGGTTACCACCACTAACAAGATGCTTGAAACTTAATGTCGACGCTACAGTTAATGAAGCTTCACGAAGCTTTTCAGTTGGTGCCATTATTCGAAATGACTCTGGTACCGTTATGAGAGCTTTAGCGGAACGTTTTGATTGAGTTCCCCGTGTTGACGAAGAAGAAGCCATGGCATTGTTTTTGGGATTAAAATTTGCTTGATTCAAAATATATGGTGTCAAATCAAACTACTTAGTCTTGATACAAGATTTACATGGGAACTTTGAATTTCTGCATAATGTCCTCTTCTCAATGAAGTCAAAGAACTTTTGACCAAACTTGGATGTGATTCTTGTAGCCATATTTCTCAGAAGGTGAATATGGCTACCCACACCTTAGCATCTCTTGCTATTTATTCTGTTATCTGCGGTTCATGATATACTTGTATACCTTGGTGTATTGGACCGGCAGTTTGTAATGACTTGTGTTAATGTAATTTTGTACTTCTTTTTCCAAAAACAAATTGTGTATAGAATTTCACACTATTCAATTTTTGTTCCTCTTATTTAGCTTTATTCAAATAGTTGTACAAAATAATTAAATATTCATGGACGTAATAACTCTATGTTTATAAGAATATGAAAATTTTAAAGTTGAATTTGTTAACTTCAAAAAATTTTTTTGAATAGTTGTTAACTCTAAATTTAATTTAATGTTTAAATTGCATTTAAAAAAATAAAACAAAAAATTTAGTGTTATAAATTAAGGGTAAATTAGGTTTTTTAAGTAAGTATAGGTGTGGGTAAGGAAATCAAAAGATTTTCCTTAATTCTTCTTTTCATGAAGAAGAAGATAGAGTGATATAGATGGATCCATAACACCCCAGGCAGTCTTCGGAAGCGCGCGAGCCGTTGTCACCCTTGAGGCCATGCATGAGGCCATGATTGAACCCTTACTCTGCACATATAATTGAGTTTTTTTTTTTTCCTTTTAATTAATAGAATGTAGATTTAAATTAAATCATTAGCCTTCCTTTGTCTTTTTTTTTTTAATGAATATCTAAACAATACGCTATAATTTGCAACAGCAAACCTTTAGCTTAATAGTATTTAAATTTTTTTTTCTTAAATGAGTATTTAAATTTAAATATGAAGGTATTGAAAACAAAGATTTTTATTGTAGCACCCTAGCATCTGCATTCATAGAATCATCAAAAATAGTTAAAATTAACGTGAATATCGTGGCTAATGATTTTGCATCAAAATTATGATTTGTCTTGTGATTTGCATTATTTGAAAGAGACGGCAGCTAGTGAGTATGTTCGGCCATCTCTCTATGTCCCACTGGAATAAGTCAGTGACTAAAAGCTAACCCGTAGACTTCAATGGGATGATCTTAATACCACTAACGGTAACATCGTCCCATTAGCTTTGGGCACGATAGTCACGACTATAGTGTCATCATCAGAAACATCGATGTCTTTAAAAATCTCTTTCAAGCTGAAAGAAATAGAATACTTGGTATCCTTCTTTTTAGTCCTGTGTAGAAGTTGCGCAAAAGCTCCCAAATATTCAGTCATGTCCAACTCGTTGAACTTGTCATCTTCATCATTAATGAACATATCCAAGTTGATTAATTTTGTAGTGTCTGTCTGGATATCCTCAAGAACAAAGTTGTCCATCCACATTTCCCTTCCCAGACTTGGTAATCATCTGTCTGACAGATTTTGTTCAACAGCCCTATTGGTACAAATTTATGATGCCTCCATTAGCCATCGAAAACTACCAACTATTATTTTCCGGCAGTGATCTCGGATAGATATATTATTTGTGTAGGAAAGTATCGCAAAGCAGGGTACGTATCCCAGACGATATTTCTGACGAAAGCTTGCCATCACTGATCACTATTTCCAATGGATTTCTCATTATCACTGCCTAACATGTGATCCGTCGGTAATGCCCTGATTTCTAATAGTATATGTCAAATAAGTAAAAGGACAAAATTTATCCCAAAAAAAAAAAAAAAAGTTGAGGGTATTTTTGTCAAAGCATGTTTCTCCTAAATGTTCTCTCTGTGTGTGTATATATTTGAATATATGAAAAAAGTCGAAATAAAGTAGTGATGTTCTGGAATCAATTGATAACGTGGCTCAATAGAAAAAATAACGTTTTCCCCCTACTTCCATTAGTCAATTGATTTTATTGTAGAACTGGATTGTGACTCCATATATTCTCATCTTTATATGAGATCGAAATAAATTCTCATAAGACTACCATTAACAACAGTAAAATGTGCTAACTGCATTTATGAGCAGTAATTCCCTGGTCTAAAATTGTGCTTCCTTGCAATATGTCCGGGCATCTCTCTTTATATCCCTGCACCGAGACAATGAACAAAAGCTAACTCATATTTTATCCAATAACTAAAAGCTTTATTTCCCTAAAAAAATAAAAAAAAAAAGGAAAATCTTTATTAATAGGACATTAATGACCCTATTAGTTTTTGGTACAATAGTTCCCATTAACATCGTCTGCATGAGTTTTAACTCATGTCTGGTTTTTAGTCTTTTGATTTAGCTTATCAAGAAGTTCTACATAACAATGAAACAATCATGTATGTATTTAATTATCTATATAAAATTTCATGAGCACGTGAGTTTCACATCCATTTTTTGTTCCACCGATTTAGCTTATTCAAGAAGTTATGTAAATTAAAATAATGAAATTCATGCATGTAGTAACTCTATATTTATAATATGGAAATCAAAAGCTTTTCCGTAATTCATCCTTTTATATATAGAGTGATATAGATGGATGGTTTCAGTAGCACACCAAGCAGTCTTTCGAAGCACCCTAGGGTCATTTTGCGGTGTTGGCACCTTTGATCGGCCATGATTGAACTCTCACTCTACACGTTATATTGAGTTTTTTTTTCTATAATAAATTAAAATCTTCATCTTAATAATATTTGAATATTAAAGTATAGAAACAAAGATTTTTATTGTAGCACCTCAACATCTTCATTTGTAGAATCATCAACAATAGTGAAAGTCACCTTTTAAACTCCGCAATGCGAACATCGGGGATCTTGTGAAATCTTTTACACTACCCACAGCTGAAAGCGCAAAGGAATACTTGATCTCTTGGATTGTGGAGTACGATTGATTTGACTAAATTTAAATTTAAAAAAGTAATAAAAAAATAAGAGAAAGATATAGTATGAAAACAAAGGTATACCTGATCTGGAGGATCTTGTGATATGATCAAAACTCAAAAGTAACATTATTTGAAAGGATGGCAGCATGAATAACGGTGTATATGTCCGGCCATCTTCCTATGTCCCACGGCATAATGAGACTGACGAAAAGCTAATTACCCATATTTTTGTTGTCAAAAAAAAAAAAAAAAATTACCCATATTTTTATCCAATAACTCAAAGCTTTATTTACTAATAGGACAAACTAAGAGACTATTAATTAATAATCCTCCAAGAAAGTACACGGGAAATTAACCTTAGTGATCACAGTCTCAAACTAGGATAACACAAAGCTTAGATCTTCATTTTAGCTAGATAAATTACGCAGACTTCAACGGGATGACCTTGATACCACCAATGGTAACATCTTCCCCGTTAGCTTTTGGCACGATAGTCACCACTATAGAGTCATCATCAGAAACGTCAATGTCTTTATAAAGCTCCTTCAAGCTGAAGGTAATAGTATGCTTGGCATCCTTCCTTTTAGTCTTGTGCGGGAGTTGTGCGAAAGCTCCTATATATTCGGCCCTGTCCAACTCGTTGAATTTGTCATCTTCATCATTGATGAACAGATCGAACTTGATTAATTTTCTAGTGTCTGTTTGGATATCCTCAAGAACAAGTTGTTCGTCCACATCTCCCTTGGCAGATTTGGGAACGATAACTCTCACGATTTTCTTCAGGGTTATTGGCAACAAACTTGCTGCAGTCTTGGCATCAGATATGTTCTGTATTTTGGTCTTGACTGCCTTCTTTGGCGGCCTAGAACTGAGCCATGGAAGATCAATTGGGTAATAATCGAATCCCATGCGCCTTTGGTCAATACAATCGGCCACTTTCACACGTACAAGTTGCTTATTTTCGTCATAGAATAGAAACTCGGCGTTTAAGTAATTTGGGGAAGTGATGTCCCTTTTGACATCAGTTTTGAGGTCGTCGCGCCATATTTTCCACATTCGATCGACGTTGGAATGGTGGCAATAGAAAACCGGGTCTCGACCTGCCGAGTAAAAGTTGCCCATGTTTTCGTTAAATAAATTGGGGGGTTTTTTATCCTTTGTTCCAACCCACCAGTGTACTCCGGTGTGACTGCCATTTTCGGATGTTCCGGCCCCCGGTCTTGGGTCGGTTCCGGCGCAGTAAGGTTTCCCCATAAAGTCAGTAGTGTTACCGACGGAGCGGACCATTTCGTTGTAGACTGTTGAGAGATTGTTGGCCACCAATTGCAGTGGGTCTGGGCTGTTGGAGAAGGTTAGATCGACGATGGCAGAGCCTCGACTAGTTTGATCCCGCACTGCATCGTAGAGAGCCGATTTCGGGTTATCGAAAATGGGAGGCAATGTCATGCCTTTAGGATTGTCCCAGTTCCAGTATGGAAGGGCAAAGTTCGGGTCACCAATCAATTTACCCAAGATTCTTTCATAGAAGTACAAGTACCACCTGTGGAAAGGAAAGAAAAGCCAAGATTCGTGAACTTGAAGGTCCAAATCCTTGAACCCTGGTTGATCATAAGCTCCATTGCAGTAAGCACAATGGATATTGGCTTGCTGCATGAAGCCACGAGGATCGTCGGGATCTGTCTTGTCAAGTTCTCTCATGCGCCTAATGGCTTCTTCATATTTTTCTATCTCTTCTCTTCTAAGCAGGTGAGCCGGCCGCCTAACCCGTAGTGGAAAATTAACCGGTGGAAGCTTGTAATCAACGATCTTTTCGGTAAGTGGTGGGCAACATTTAGCGTCAAGGGCGGCCCCAGAACCAACGTCACGGACATCGCCGCACTTGGTCAAGTCGGGGGCTTGTACGGGGTCCGCATAGGCCGACTGGTTCCCTACAAAAGTTGTTGCACCATACAGGCCCCCGAGGCCAAGAAGCATATTTCTCCGGTCGACCTTCCCTTGGGAAGTTTCGCCACCTGTCTGGATGCAGGACACTTGAAAGTGGCGACCCGACCGTCGTTTTGTCGACAAATGAGTTGGAAGCTTGGGATTAAGCGACTGAGGGATTAAGGGACGGAGAACAGTGCATGAAGCTTGAAGAGAAGCCATGTTTTTTGTAATGTGCAATGGATACGTAGACCTTCAAGGTGTCTTTATAGATATTTTTCAACGGAAACATCAGATCAAATTATTGTATGTCCTTTCCACGGATAATGATAAACTATTCTGTTAACTCACCAGTTATTTTATCCGCTGTCAAAATTATAAAAAAGAGTTGTAGGATAAAATTATTAATTCAGATTCTTAACTTATTTGATATTTAAATTTTTGAGGATAAAATTATCAATTGATAAAATAACTAGTAAATTAATAGAGATGTATATAATTACTCTTCACAGATAATGATAAATTGTCCTATTAATTCACCGGTTAGTTTACTGGCTGTGAAAATTATAAAAAAGAGTTGGGGGATAAAAATGTTAATCCAGATTCTTGACTTATTTGGTATTTAGATTTTTAAGGGTAAATTGTCAACCTATAAAACAACTGGTAAACTAGTAAGGATATGTATCATTACTCTCCAAAGATAATGATAAACTTTCTTGTTAGTTCACCGGTTAGTTTATGAGTTGTCAAAATTATAAAAAAGAGTTGGAGGATAAAACTATTAATTCAAATTCTTGATTTATTTGGTATTTAAATTTTTAAAAGTAAAATTATCAACTGATAAACTAATAGGGATATGCATCGTTACTCTCCCCTCCGCCTACCAAAATATGAAACTGTAGTAATATGTATCAACGTGTTTTTTTACAAATGCACGTTATGGGCTTTCTTTCCTTTTTTATTTTTTATTTTATCTTGGGGTCAAATCCTGTCTGATTTTTCTATTAAACTCAAACAAGATCAACTTAATGAATAATAGCCGTAATCATAGTTACAATGATTAATGAATAATAGTAGTTGTTAAATTTTGGACTAAATGTACGAGTCTCATTCTGGAGCTATCTATATGACAGTCTATAGTACCATATAATTATGTGATATAAGAAACATGATAAATTAATTTACCATGGTACTACTTTCTCAGAAAAGAAAAAATAAAAAATCACCAGGGCATTGAGCGAAACCGACTATCTCTCGTGCCCTATAGAGCCACTTTCCACTACCATGTCATTAAATAATTGTTGACTACCTTTAGTTCTGGTCTGGCTATAAAGAACTAACATCTCCCTTATAGAGCGGAAAAATACCACATGGCCCCCCGTTATAGGGGATTAGAGGCGTGGCACTCCTTGCATTATCTCTCGATCTCAGGAGCAGATTGCAGAGCAACAAGACAATGTTAGCTCTATAACGGAGTCATGTGCTACTTTTTCACTCTATAAGAGATATGTTAGCTCTCTTTTTTAGTTGGAAAAAAAGTAAAAAGGGCTCAAATGTACAATTTCATTCAAGTAAGGAGTTCATGTTCCAAACAGTAAGAAGTTAACAAATACCATTTTTTTTTTTTGGGTTCGAGCTTACAAATATATTCTCACTATGTAAAAGAAAAATTAAAAAAAAAAGGTAAAGGGTAGTGTTAATTATCTAGATTAGAGGTGATTCGAGTAAGTGTTACAGTAATTAGGTATTCACGTTCTAGATAGGAGGTCCCGGGTTCGAGTAAGTGCTACAGTAGTTAGGTATTCACATTCCAGACAAAAAGTCTTGATTTGAAATCACACTTACCCCTCCCCTATTATCCCTCCCCTCCCTTGTCTCCCTTTGTATCCCACAAATATATATATATATATATAAATCAAGATTAGAGACTACGTCAAAGAATTGATGAATATTTATAAATATATAGAGACATCTATCATTAATCATTCAATGAAAAAACATCAACTAGATTGAGATTAGTTTTCAGGTCTAAAAAAAACAGCATTATTAGGGAAAAATGCCGATAAGGAATATTAAGAATGCGGTGGACACGAAAGGAAACAGGACGGACGAAGTAGGTGGCTGCGCCCGGTGGATTTCATTGGGCAGTGGTTTTTCATTTCATTAGGGCAGTGGTTTTTCATCAATCAATTATTATTATGGCATTAAAACAAGGATTTGCAGGAAATCAATTTAGAAAAATATCACGGGGTGGACGGTTCTACATTGTTACAAAATTTTCGGGAGGGTTTTGGATAGTTTTGTATTTTTTATGGGAGGCTTTGGAACAGTTTCATAGTGTTTGACATGATTAAAAGGATAGGACAAATAAGATTAATAATACAAACTCACATATAGTGAGAATACACGCTACAATAAAATATAAATAGTACCCCATATAGGGTATTCTTGATTTTCTTGGGGCTTTGTTTCAGTAGAATAAATATCTATGCGTTTTTTTACTGCTATGATATAAATTTGTAATTATACTTAAAAAAAAATAGGCGTACATGATTTTTAAAATTAATAGGTATTTCCACTCTGCGTCCCAGTTCTTTCAACTTTGACACAGTTTCATCCCTATTCTTTATTCCTCCCCCTTTCTGTCCCTATTCTTTCATTTATTCAAATGTTATGTCTTTTATCCGTTTATTTTTCCGGTTAACTAACCATTAAAGCCACCAAAATGAAGGGTAAATTAGGAATAAACTTTTAAGAAACTCAATTCTTTAATGCACTACATTTTTTCTATGTATAATTGGCAAGTGCATATTTAATATCACTTTAAATAAAAATTGCCTGTGCATGCAAGTATAGGATTAAGGCATAATTTTGAAAAGCAAATGCATCACTGCATCAATGCCGCAATTCCAAACCAAAAAGAATCGACTAAACCGCAACGAGTAAAAGGAATTCAAGGCAATAGTTGTGTATTATTGGGGAAATGTTTGAATATAGCACAAAATAATTCAACCCGACATAAGTTCATATTCATATCCGCATGCAAAAATTGTTCATCCATATGCTATCAAATTTTGTAATAACAAGCAATTAGTAGGAGAAAACTTACTAATTAACACCGACAAATGTTTTATAAGAAGAAGACTCCGATACTTTTTTTTACCATATACACGTATTCCACAATCCTTTTCTACAAAATCGAATAGACATTTTAACACAACAATGTTAGTCTTTTTGCATTGAGTTCTAATTATATTAATCTGTAATCTTCACTCTAATGTTTTTATTTATTCATGAGTCTACGGTTTGAGGGGCATTTAGGGGTGTTCAAGAGGAATTCTTTTTTCAGTTTTAACGTTTTTCTCAAGTGAAAGAATGTGAAAGTTTTTTTTTTCTTTTTTTAATTTTATTCCCAATTTTCCGCTCGCTTTGGTGCCTTTAACGTTTAGTTCATGGCAAAATAGGCGAAGATGACGTAACTGGTGAATAGATAAAATATCGGAGAAAAAAGAGGGAAAAATAAAAAAAATATTAATGAAATTGTGTCAAGGTTGAAAGTATGGGCACATAGAGTTTTACCCAAAATTAATTTGTTGAATGTATTAGTATGCCATACCACCCCATATAATAAATTTCATAAAAAAGAACAGAAAAAGGAAAAAAAAAATTGATGGAATAAAAATTTTCCTTCGAATGAAAGAATAAGAAATTTTAAAAAGGAAAAGAAAGAGGAAAATTGACTTTGGATTATAATGGTGAGGTTGTTGACTCGTAGGTACACTGAAATCTTCAACTCAACTAACCATTGATTATCATATTCATAAATGCAAAACAGATAATATATTCCTTTTTTAATGAAACATGAAATAATTAGATTACAAGACTGAAAGTGAAGTAAATACTACCTTCGTCTCAAAAAGACTATTTATGCATTGAAAGTATATATTTCAAACAATTAATAAGACATAAGTATATACGTGACCAATAAGGCCTTAGTCTATTTAGTTAGGGGAGCTAAACTTGAGGCTCTAGGACGTAAATGTCTCAGGTTCGCTTCTCCCCGTGTAAGAGTTTATCTATATTTTATATGTAGTTTGTAGTTTCCTATATAAGAGTTTGATTTCTATTATTGATTTATGTGTCTTGTATTTCAAAATAATATATATCTATATATACTTGTACTGCTATGATACGAATTGTAATAGTATTTCAAAAAAACTGTATATGTGGAAAAGTAAGTTAAAATTTAATGTTTTAACTATATTAACTATCGTTTATTAATCTTTATGAAAATAACTATTGAATTATCTTTGTGGAACGGTAAGAGTAGAAAAATAAGTTCTTTAATATGTTTGATTGAGATGAAATTGATATATTTGAAAAACGCAGATAGGGATAGCAATAAGGGAAGAGGACAACCTTCCCCCACAATAGAAGTTTTGCGGTATAAACGCCAACAAAAACAAAAAGATAAATTAGAAAATGGGCAATTATTATTAGTTTTTTTAAAAAACCACGACGTGGCACTTTTATCGAATTAACAGATAAATTACACAATAACAACCAGAAGACAATTGGGTCAGACACCAATCTCTAAAAGTCAAACCACGGGCTAAACAAAGAGAGAAAGGAAACAATGATAACAAGGAAAAACGAAGCCCAACTTGGCAATCACAACCAATCTGGGCCAGAAACAACAAAAAAACAAAGGCCTGATGAAAGGTAAGAAAGAGCCCAAAAAAACTTTCCTTCAATCTCACATTCAGTCGTCTTCTTTAGCTCATTGTTCTTCATCATCTGAACCAATTTTCATTCGATTAGATGCTTTCCCAGCCAAATAAGAATGGAATTGCAGCAGATGATGTTTATCGTGTTTACAAAGGTGTTCCAATACCCGTTTCCGCCCAAAATTTCCTTGGCTAGTATGGCTTTTGAATCATTGTTAGGTGAAAATCATGGGTAATATCTGTCAAAATGTGGAGAGGAATGCAATTATAATGCTCATCGTCAAAGAAATTGCACCCATGGATTAGTTGAAGTTGATGTGGCTTCTTCATCGTCTTTGGGAAAAGGTCTTTGCATAATCCAGTGGATTGAGGAAAAATTTCATTGCCGTCTTAAGGTGAAATTGGCCCAAGAGGTGGCGGTTGCTGGCTCTTTGCAGTAGTCATGCGCTGCAAAAAAGTGATCAAAAAAAATAGGTTCGACTCCAACTTCACAGTCCGCCATATCAATGTCAATTTTTTCACCTTCAATTCTGAATTTTCCAAGTTCAGCACAGTAGATTAAAACTTTAGGTTTTTGGTTGAATCCCATGACAACCGAGGTTCCCTTATCATGGATTATTATCCATGGAGGCATTTGTTGGTTAATCATTAAATAAGGATGGTGGCGGTGGATTCTGGGGGGGAGTAGCAAAGTCATCCACGTCTATGTGTATTGATTGACCCTTGTGTTGTCTCAGCTCGAATTGAATCCTCATTAGTTCTGAGCTTTGAATTTGACCAAGTTCCTCCCTATTAGCCCATGAACAAAGATTCATGTTAACCTGCAAAAGCAAATATAATCTACAGGTAAGAAGTGTTGTGAATTGTGCTTTTTTGGAGTGAGGTGCAGGGTCTTTAATCGATTGAATTGGGGATAGTTGGCTGAATAGAAAAGGATAAATATCCAAGCACCAACCCTTAAAAAGTTTATTCTTAAGTATTAATCTCAAAAAAGGCAAAGATGAATTCATTCTGGGTGAAGGGGCAAAAAGAAAACTCAAGTAGTAAACCTTTCAAGAGAAAAGACCAAAGTTGTGTTTAGTGTTGTGCTTTTTGGGATGAAGTTCTGGGCTATTTTGATGTGCTCCTTGAAAAGAAACTGTTTGAAATTTAAGAAATTGAGGTTGAAAACATCAAAAAACTAGCATTTCCAAAATCACCTTCATCTTCTACTCCTTTTGTTTTTTCCTTTTTTCCATTTTTTCCTTTATTGACTGTCTCTTTTCTTTTCTGTCTCTTTTTTTTCTTCTATTCTATTCTTTTTTTTCCTTAAATACCCTTTTTTTTTCTTTTCTATATTTCCTTTCTTTCTTCAAACTTCAAAAAATAGATTTAGCAAGTTGCTTCTAAGATTTTTCTAAATATGACTGTAGCATTTCTTACAAAAAACACAGATTACTTGTTGCATGTGAATGTACCTCCTGTTTTTTTTTTTTTTTTTTTAGGGGAGATAAATCTTAACTCCAGTTAGCATGGTTGTTTCTCTAATTCCTCTGAAAGATAGCAGCCTTTCAAAATGCTTTCCTTTTTTTCAAATGTATGACTAATCTCAGGTCACATTGAAAGTCGAATTTCCTTGCCTCTTCATTTGTTGTTCTTCCCCTTGTCTTCTTTGTGTGGTAAAACATTTCTTTGTGTCAGCTTCCTCTTCTTGCACTCCATTTTTTTTTTAAATTCTAGAAAAGCTCCAAAACCTGCAAATGAAACCCTATGGTGCAATCAAAGATAAAATAAGAAGTTGTGCGCAGTGTTAATTAGTGAGTTTGGGATGAGGTGCAAGGCTTCTTTCAAATGGATTTGAAAATTGAGGAAACTGGTTTAATTTTCTCTGCTTCTATCCATCCTTCCAACCTGAAGCTATTTGGAAGGGTTATGTCATATGTGTTGGGCAAAAATCATCTAATTCTTCTTTGATACACCTCTCCATTCTTTTCCTTTTGAATGGTGTCCCAGATCTGCTGTGGATAGTCTGAAATTCCAAATGAAAAAGACTTTTTCTGTTTGAAAGCTTCCAATGCTAAAGCATCTGCAATTGAGTTCCCATCTCTGTAAGTGTGTTGAAAAATGACTTGAACTGAGCTGGTGACCTGTTCAATATTCCTGATTATGTATCTCAGATGCCATGGTTCCTCCACCATTCGTTGCAAGATTGTGATTGCTTCCAACGAATCTGATTCAATAATAAGTCCCTCATCCCCATGTCTTAGCACACTCTCTTTAACACTTTCCTGAATTGCCCTCATTTCTGCATCCAATACTGAACCATCAGTCCAGAACCATCCATATCCCTGAAGAGGATTTCCTCTGTGGGCGCTCAGGATTCCCTCCCCAAATATAGTTCTTTGAATGCTATCTCGGTATCCATCAGTTTTGATTTTGATCCAGCCAGGTTGCCAGGGGGTCGATTTAATTGTTATTACTTTGTGTTGCTGTGGCTAGGCTTTTACTTTGAAATATCTTGCAATATCTGAATCTCCTTTCCATTGTTTGTCAGTTAAAAGTTTCCCTTGACTCAGTCTTTGGATTTGTTGTTCCACTTTCCATGTCACTCTCTTCCAATTTACAGCAATCGATTCATGTTTTGAATTGTTTCTTTCATCCCACAGGTACCAAAGGATCAAGCAGGGGGATCAGTGTCCTGATGTGCCCCTCTTTTGCATGCTTAGAAGATGAGATCCAATTGAAAAACATTTCTTGGACTGAACTAACATGTGTTGCTGCAACCAGGAACAAGTCTGAGAAATAGTTCCAAACTTTTAAGGCTGTATCACTGTTCAGAAAAACATGTTCAATTGTTTCAATATCATTACAGCATTGACATTTCGATGCAAGTTGTATTTGGAACTTTTGCCTGATAATTGTTTTGACTGGTATCCATTTTCTCAGTAATTTCCACATGAATACACTTATTTTAGGAGGGAGACTCTTGTGCCATATGATCTTGATTGTCATTTGTTTGTTATTGCATTTTCTCACTAATTGCCATGCAGATTTTGTTGTGAATTTCCCACTTGTTTCTTGTTTCCAAATGGCTGTATCTCTGCTTTCCGTGTCTATTGGAATCTAAATGATTTTGTCAATTGTTGTCTCTGAGATAATTTCCCAAGTTCAATTGTATTCCACTGTTCTTTTTGAAAAAAAATCCTTGATTTTTGTTGGCTAATGAAAGGAGTATGGGTAATTATTATTTATTCTCTCTATACTTTTTTCCACATCGCTACCCCCTTGTTCTCTTTCTCACAAAGACCACCATTATTATTAACATCACGACCACCACCTTCATATGACCACGAAAGCCACTGCCACTCACAAAATCGAATATGGAGAGAATGGAAAAGAGCTACCGTTGTAGGCAGGGATGGCAAAAGAATGGGGTATTATGAGATCATGATGGCCTTCTCTGCATTGGAAGTTTTGCAGTATGCTACCAGTGTTAAATAGAAAGAAATACAAAAAGTAGAAAATGTAACATTTTATCTATCATCTCAGAAAAAATTCCAGTGCTCTTAGAGTTTCATATGATCAGGCTTCTCGATCAATCAGGAACTCATATATAGATTTAAATGTCTCACTTTATTATAAATATAAGACAGGGAATCTTACATGTTGATTGTTGATTAATCAAGAATATTATTTAAAGTATTTCTAGAACACTAAATGCTGCGGGGGGGGGGGGGGGGGGGGGGGGGGGGGGGGGGGGGGGGGGGGGGGGGGGGGGGGGGGGGGGGGGGGGGGGGGGGGGGGGGGGGGGGGGGGGGGGGGGGGGGGGGGGGGGGGGGGGGGGGGGGGG
>CAVNYN010249335.1:0-11372 GCA_963692815.1 Nyctanthes arbor-tristis
CCCCCCCCCCCCCCCCCCAAAAAAAAAAAAAACCACCATATTGTGGCTACTCAAGGGGTGCATCTTCGGACACGGGAAGGGTAGAAATCAGAGATATGTGAAGAATATTTTTATATTTAATTGGGTATGAAACAGTATAAGAAGCCTCTCTTTTATAGGTGAAGAAGGCATTGAACATAATTTAGGTTAAAAGCATATAAGAAAGGCAATAAAATAATAAAATAAAATAATACAACAATAATAATATACATTAATAGGAAGAATCAACCATTTATAAAATGAGCTCATAAATTTTTTTTTATATTTTTGTTATGTGGCATTATTTGATTTTTTTTTTCTTTTCAAATAAGTAAAAAATTATAGCTTGTGATAAGTTAAATAAAAAGGATGTAAGATAGCATGAGTTACATATCTTGCTTCGTTATTTCTTAGAAGGGCAATTAAGCTGGCCACACACTAGGTGTGACTAGTGTTCAGTCCAATCACACCATCCATGTTCAGTCCAATTTCACAGTCCACGTGGTATCCGACAGCCAGTAAAAAGTGACTAACCAAAAAGGACCGCAAGGTTGAAGGGACGGCCTCGAGGCACACGAGGGCACCGAAGGCCCTTGGTTTGTAGTGCTTTATTTAGGGATTGTTTCAAACTATTTATTTAAATTGAATTATAAAGAAAAATTATAAAGAGGTGAAATGAATGTGTAGATTTAATATAAGTTTAAAATTTATGATTATAGATGAAAAATAATCAAATCAATAATTAAATCAGTGATAGATAAAATTATAAAAAAAATAATAAAGAGTATCAAACAACCCCTTAATTTCATAACGCGTGCTCTCTCAAACTTTCCGTTTCTCTTCCATCACTTTCTCTCACCTCTCTCTTCTTTTACTTTCTCTTGCCTTCAAAGTGCCAGTACTCGTGTGGAGGGACTCTAATTGGTGGGATTGTAAAAATGATCTCCCTTTATACGTTTGGCGAGATTATCCTGTCAAATATACATATAGAATAAAATTATTAAATAACTTCTACAAGATTGACCTTATTGTGTAATAACCCTATGTGATTTATTCAATAACTTATCACTATATGTGAATTTAGTGGAATATTCTTCCAGATGTTTAGTGAGAAAACGAGACTGGGTAGGATTGTGCATCCACATTCATTTTGGATGTAATTCCGCATAATATGAGTTTAATCTATCAATGTTGCTCTGCGTTAGAAGAAGAATTGAAAAAACATTATTTTTATTAGGCTAATCAATAAATACTATTCATTCCGTCCAAAAAAACATAGGCTACCTCCACTTACCATATTGAGCATATATTTAATTTTTATTTTTATATGTGTCTTTAATTAATTATTGTTATTTAGTTACTTGTGTATCGAAAGTATTTCAAACAATTAATGACACATGAGAGTATATGTGAAAAAATAAGGTAAAATTTAATATTTCAGCTATATTAATTATCGTTTCTTAATTTATATAAAAATAACTACTGGACTATTTTGTGGGACAAAGAGAATAGTTAAATACTTCAAACACATATAATTAATGTAATGTATGGCTTTCTTCTATTAGAAATAAGAATTAGGTGCGGGTCAGTAGCACCAATTTTAGAGGTTAGGTGTGCACATCTCTAGACGTTAAACGATGAAAACAAGATCCTCACATAATTTTGCAATCATACTTTGGTTAATTGGCGCAAAAATGATTTATCTTTACACACTCTCGCCGATTGATCCGTAACTTTGCCTTTCCAGCGTTTTTATTCTACTTCTACACCCCCTTTTTTCTCGATCCATTCCTCTCGCACATTGGGTTTTTTTTTTTTAGAAGCTCCTTTTCGTCAATCCCAAATTGAAAAAAAAATGGAAAATAAAAGATCGAATGATGGACAAATTTAACCCAAACAAATGGTAGTGATGAACTAAGCAAAAAAAAAAAAAAAAAGAGTTCATTTAAGCGTGAGATTACTAAAAATAATAGTATGGACCATTTACAAAAACGTGTCCCAAGATAGGGACATTTTGCCCGAATTGCCATACGACAATCTACCTTTAGTGAGAGAAGTTTGGGGTGCGCATTCTAGGACTTGATTTATCACCACAATCCATAATAGTTGCAATTTGGCCCCAAGTTTTTATTGAGACTTGACTTATTTGAACACAAAAAGAATTAAGATTAGAAAGTCCTACCAAGAAATGAAAATGAAAAACAAAATAGCCAACACAAATTTCTACCTACCTTATTTAGCAGCCACCATCTATGTGTGTTGTATGGCATTCATATTCACATTTTTCACAGTATATCCGCCCATAGTATAAAAATATTTTCAAGATCATATTTTTTTCATTAATTTTACATAGAAATAAAATTCTAGGCACATGACACGGACTATTCTATGATGGGATGGTGACTGCTAGCGAGTAAGGAAACCTCATAAGATTATCTTCAATTGATGTTTTAGTACATGAAAGTGATTAAGATTAAAAACTAAAGAGAAAAGAGAGAAAAAAGCTTAGTATCCATGTACGGTACAATTGAAAACCGAAATTCTTTTGGAACCTTTAGAAACCTTTTGAGAAGTCTTTCCAAAATTTTATCGAAATTTGAAAGCTCTATAGAAGTTTTATGAAATTTTTTTGAGAAGTTTTGCTCATATCCTAATCCTATCCTAATCCTAAATATATAAAAGAGGGAATTGGTGGTTACTATTCCTATTTTGGACCATTTTTTTCTTTTTCCTTTTTTTTTTTTTGGCTTGTGGCTTGTTTGCTTGTTTATGTTTAAAGGAATTTTCACTTATTTTCATTCTTTTAATAATTATAATATTATTTTGAAATCAAAAAATATGCAATATTTCCTATCCGTAATATATAAAAGAGTGAAAAGGTGGTTACTATTCCTACTTTGGTCCGCAAATTCCTTTTTTTTTTTTTGGGACTTTGTGGTTTGTTTGATTGTTTATACTTAAAGGAATTTTCACTTATTTTTATTATTTTGAAAATTATAATATTATTTGGAAATAAAAAAATATGCTATATTGATGTCAAATTAAAGACCTCAACTCATATTT
Source organism: Nyctanthes arbor-tristis (assembly GCA_963692815.1). NCBI lineage: Eukaryota > Viridiplantae > Streptophyta > Magnoliopsida > Lamiales > Oleaceae > Nyctanthes > Nyctanthes arbor-tristis. The sequence continues at coordinate 3,082 of CAVNYN010249335.1, forward strand.
TAATACAAATTAACAAATGGGAGTAAATTATAAACATATTATTGGTAAAACTTTATTAAAGACGTAAAATAATAGTTTTACTTTAATTTTAAATTTATAATCCTATCCTACATATATAAAAGAGTGGGAGGGATTGCAACTATTCACACTTTGGTTGGCTTATTCCTTTGGTTTTTTTTTTTTTTTTTTTTTGTGGGTTTGCGGTTGTTTGTTTGTTTATGATTTAAGCAGTTTCCATTTATTTTCATTCTTTTGATAATTATGATACTATTTTGAAACAAAAAATCCTATATATCATTATTACATAAAAAGTTAAACTCCTCATTTACAGTTCGATGAACAATAACTCTCTCTTTTTTTTCTCGGGAAGTTTGCTAAGCTCATCTTACGGCAGAAGGTTCAACATTTTTCTTTTAAAGCTTGCTTGACAAGACATACAGGAAACTTCTTCTCTCTCTCTCTCTCTATATATATATATATATTTTTTTTTTTTAAACTTGCTAATTCCACACATTTTATATTGAGATTTTTATTGTCTGCATCAATATAATAGAAATCGGCATTTCAATATCCTTCTCATCTTATGTTATTAAGAACTAAGCACTCTGATACTTATATTCGAGAGTTAAAGCTACTATCTTGCTAAATTGTATATTGAGATTTTTCTTATTTGCATTATATAATAGAAACTGTCGTTTCAATATCTTTTTTCATGTTAGTGCAAATAGTTATTTGATATTTATATTGCAATAAGTCCGTCCAGCTATCTTAAAATCAAAATCTTAAAAAAAATTCCAAACAATTAGTATATATAATTGTTAAGTTATCAGTAACATTAAGTATTATTTGGTTTAGTACTTTTATCTCTTTGATGCATTGCTTTATTTAGTACTAACCTTAATTTAAAAGTACATTTGATTTTCATGTTCTCACGTTCTTTCCAATTTTTGGAGTTTTTATTTTGTGACGAGTTTTGGAAATGAGCATGTACAGAACTATTATATTCATCTATATATTTATGTATTTCTTCGAATACATGTATAAGATGTATCTATGTGTTTACCTATCTTTTGTAATTTTATTTTTTTTTCCATTTTTTCGTGTATAATAGATGTCCAAGAAATTATACAATTAGTGGGTATAATGGCTGTAAGTTTTACCCTGTAAATTTTAACCAAGATGATAATATTGTAAATACTTATTTTTTAATGAAGTGAATATACTTTTAGCTTTTGTGTTTAGTTTCTAATATATTTATTTTCTTTCTCAAGTTTTTATACCAGACATCATTTTATTTTATTTATTGCGTAATATCTTCGAATGATGTGAAAAATAATTCAACGTACTTTTGCCTTTTCTGCTACATAATGCTCTTCAAAATTTCAAATGTTTTATAATAAAATCTATTATTTTTCCTTGATTTAACATGTTTTTTTAATATATATATTATCTTTTATCATTTACATGTTCAGTTTGATTTTACCAATAATATTGATTGTTATTGGCTTATAGAGTGAATCTTTTCAAAATTACTTATTTACCAATTTATAATTTTAATAGATCGGAAGAGCACACGATTTCAAACAAAAAATAAAACAAAACACACAGGCAAAAACTAATATATATATATATATATATTGAGAAGTTTTAGCTGTAGAAAACTTAACTCAAATGGGTCCCCCCAAAAAAAAAAAAAAAAAAAGGAAAAGAAAAGGTCCAAACCAAGCCCATTCCTAGCCCGTCTGCCTGGAAAATCGTAATTGTGAGTTGCGGTCCCCCACTCCAAATCCCAGTCCTCACTATTTTTGAAACTACAATTACAATTTATATTTTAATAGAATACAAAATGAACGTAGATATAAATGTTGGGACTTAATGTAAATTTTTCGATTAGGCCCGTAGGACCGTTTTTTAAGAAATTTAATTGAGACAAAAAAAATAAAAAACAAAGACGAATTTAATGGACTGTCAAAACTTTCTACTATATGATTAAAATCGCTTACAACCATACAAAATTTTCACTCACCAAACCAATTCTCCAAGTATAACAAGAAAAATATAACAAGTTTTACCGCATCTACCAATTTCTACGCTTTGCCTAACCCGCGAAGAATTAAAGAAATCTCAAGACGCTAGGCTACTATTTTTCTTCACAAGACTCTCTGACCCGACCCAAGTGGCACCCCGAGTTTTACCACACCTAATTTTCTAACTTTTGAATAAACCACAAAGAGTTACAAGAAAAATCTTTAAAGTGCTAGACTCACTAATTTTTCTATCAACTCACTTGTACCACTTGTGTATAAAAGAAGAATAAAACTATCAACTCACTTGTACCACTTGTGTATAAAAGAAGAAGAAAACATATCTATTTATAAGCTTTGTTTTCTTGGAAGACAAGACAATCCTTCTATAATTTGGATTCCTTTTCCATCTAGGATTCTTCTTCTCTTCCTTTCGTTTTCAACTTTGGATTATTTTTGGCAACAAGCCCAATAATCTCCACCTTGCCAAAATAAGCAAACATCTTCATCTTCTCCAGTCTTGTACATAATACTTGATAGATTACCAGGCAAGCCTTTGACACACTTTGACAGTCTCATACTCCACCATATGAGTATAACCACTTAGAATTAACAACAAATTCCAAGTATTTCATCGGCTCAATGTCGAAATAAACCTGCTAAAATTTGTGGTGCAACTCTCTCGTTGGCTTCCGATCCAGAGAGCTCATCAGCCATCGATATTACTACAACCACACACCCTGCATCACGCCAATGAAGGCCCGTGTGTAAATACAACCGCTCGAAGTAACACACATCCTTTATCATGGCATCTAGCGACACGCCATGGGAATGTACTTACATGCTTCATAGCACATCTCCACCGCCCTCACACCAAGAGAGTCAGATTGTCCAAATCCAAACAGTAGCCGAACCTGCTCCAGCTGAACAATGTTTTCTCACGTGATCAACTAGTCTACAACACTAACAAGTTGCAACAACCACCAATCCCCAGATGATCTCATTGAGAATTTTTGTATCTGCACCAACTCGCAAAGAACTAAAAGATTTTTCCAGGTGCAACAAATTTGAAGAACCCCTTGCCGGATCTACCTCTCCAAATTAACGATATAATTCCTTCACAGTAAATACTCGATAAATATTTACAAGAACATTCCTGACTAGATGGAAACACATCCTGCTTCCAGTCTTCAAATATAAATATTCCCAATTACTATCGCTCATACTGGCTCCAGCAACTTTATTAGAACAAGTAGCAGGTTTTCCTTTGAAAGCTTTAAATTGCCCAAGCAAAATCAAGAAATTTCAAACTTATTCTAACCACAAGTCAAACTTGATTCTTACCATTTCATACTCCATTTTTTCCTATGCTCCACCTCGAACAAAATCTGACGCCCTGATACCACTGTTGGGAATTAATGTAAATTCCCCGATTACGCCCGCAGGACCGTTGTTCAAGGAATTTAATTGAGACAAGAAAAATAAAAGACGAAGACGAATTTAACAGACTGTCAAAGCTTTCAACTATATGATTAAAGTCGCTTACAATCATACAGAATTTTCACTCGTCAAACCAATTCCCCAAGTATAACAAGAAAAATATAACAAGTTTTACCGCATCTACCAATTTCTACCATTTGCCTAACCCGCGAAGAATTAAAGAAATCCCAAGACGCTAAGCTACTATTTTTCTTTACAAGATTCTCTGATCCGACCTGAGTTTTACCACACCTAATTTTCTACTATTTGAATAAATAAAGAGTTACAAGAAAACTCTTCAAGGTGCTAGACTCACTAATTTTTCTCTCAACTCACTTGTACCACTTGTGTATAAAAGAAGAAGAAAACATCTCTATTTATAGGCTTTGTTTTCTTGAAAGACAAGACAATCCTTCTATGATTTGAATTCCTTTTCTTCCTAAGATTTTTCTTCTTTCTCTTTCCTTTTCCTTTTTAACTTTTAATTATTTTTGACAACAAACTCAACAATAAATCCTACCAAAAATAGAATACATTCCCGTACAGAGAAATCAAATTTGAGATTTCTAGGTTTAGGGTCTCAGCTTACTTACATATCTCTACGAACTAGGTCTCATTGGCCGCTTTCCCTATTTTAATAATTCTTTTTATTATTTTGTGATTCTCAACGAGTGGTTTGGCAAGCCTCAAATAGGAATTCACGCTAGCTCGCTGCTTGGCTTGGGCAAATTCTACATAGCACTTATCACAACGATGTCATGCCAGAAGCAATATTTTATTTACAAATTTAAATAAAAAGAAAAGAAGACAAATGTAGAAATTAAATAGAACAGACTGACATAGTTTGAGATAAACATTTTTATGCTTCTTTTGATAATAACTGTATCATTATCATTTTTCTGTCATTTGTCAAAAAAACTCTACTTAAAATATAGTTGTCTTAGTGCCTGTTTGATTCAATTTATGATATTTGATTTATAAAAAGAAATTATAAAGAGATGAAATGAATGATTTAGATTTCATAGAAGTTTGAAATTTATGCTTCTAAATGAGTAGTTGTCAAATCAGTGATACGTGAAAGTATAATATATTTTGATAAAAAAATCAAATTCTTAAATATGCTCTTAATTCTTAAAAGTGTGCTGATCATCAACGCCAGGCTCAGGTCGAATGATCAATCAATTTTATTACACTGACATCAAACGATGGTACTGAACCAACCATTAACAGGAATCTCCCAGGAAGTCTCTAATGGAACCTTCAGATTTCCACTCTCAAATGTTCACAAGTCGTGTGGTCAATTTCCAAATTGTCTTCTGACGTCATTTCAATTTTATATATTATTGAATGCAATAAATAAATGCATTATCAATACAATGTTTACACGTAACTAACAATTCCGTCTAGGATAACATCAACATACTGCCGTGGGGATTGGGGTTGAGGGTGGAGGTGCGGGGCGGGGGAACTAAGGTACTAGTCTCAATTTTTATTTAATTTGAACTCTAAAGCATATTTGTGAATTCCTGGCAAGTTCTCAACGTGATTGCTACAGTCCTTTACTAATTTTATTTCTATTAAAACATAAGAAAAATGCAACCATCAAGTTTTATAGTCCCATTTATACCCTTTTACATGCTAAATGTCTAGCAGTATTACACCTCTAAACGCGTATGAGTTCTTTTTTATTTTCATTTTTATTTTTTTCAATGTGTTTGTCTAAACAATCGATTTTCACCGTACACGTCTCACTATGTTTTGTCTTTTTTAAATGGGTGATTATATTTCCACCACGAATTTTTATTTCTACACCACGTTATAAATACACCACAATTAACTGATAGTTTTAATAAGTGCACCACTATCACTTTACAGATACGCCGTACAATTAATTATTCATAATTGATATGAAATTATGTCAAATATTTATATATATTATTTTTAAGATATTTTCCAACCATGTAATATTTTCTTCTATATATTATTCCTAACTTAAAAAATATACAAATTAGATCTTAAATCAAAGCTCTCGAAGTAGGTATTAATACAAGCTAATTTACGAGATAAAATTGTCTATGTATGTCCGTATAAATACTGAAAAACTATCTTTCAAACTTAATTTAATAGAATCTTATCATATATAACTTCCAAAATTATATCTATTTTATTTATTTGATCTACCTTTAAAATTATAACTAATTAATAAATGTTCCAACATTTCCGATAAGTGAATTAAATTTTTATAGATTTTCAAAACACTTCTAATTGCAATCAATTTAGTCCCACAAAAAGTAGCATTTCATTTTAAAATTACAACACAATTTATTTATTTATTTCATTTTTATTTAACCGCAATATATACAAATACTTATAACATATTTGTTAGTAATTTTAATATTATTTGCCTTTCATAAAGAAATTATGTATTCGGTGATATTGGTTCTTCAATTTTCTTAGGTTACAACTACTTGCGACATTTATCAATATATAAAAATAAAATAAAATAAAACTCAAAAAGAAAAAAGAAAAAGAAAAATGCGTTATTCATTATTATTTTATTAATCTATAAATATAAATTTTCTTACAAAAATTAAGATGCTAAAATTAGAAATAAAAGTTTGAAATTTTAGGAAAAAAAGTTAGAAATCGTTCATCGTGAATCCACAGCACAAATATGATATACTAAACTTGAATTGTTTAAAGAAATACATAAATTTTAGCAGTTAAAGTTGTGAAGTCAAAATTTGAATTTAAAATTGTATTAGGGAATTATTAAAAAAATTAAAATACAATTATTAAAAAGAAATAAATTAAGATAATTAAAATTGTGGTGTGAGAAAGAAAAAATACTTTTTAAAAGTAAAAATAAGAAAGTTTTAAAGAAAGTTATTGATGTAATTTCATTTAAGGATATTTAATAAAATAAAAAAATATATAGTTTAAAGATATATTATAGTGGTGGAAATGTAGCTTTCCTTGTCAAAATGAAGAGACTAACAACTTTTGACGTTCGTAACGAACGAAAGGACCAAACACTCGAGTCTTGCCTTTTGAATGAATCCACCAGTACACCGCTAGACGGAGACGCACGTGATTCCACGACCTCAGTGGTAGTTGGATAATCGTTTTTCTATTTTGCCTGCTGATATATATATATATATGTATTTTAATTAATCATGAATCTAACTATTATTTTATAATAATTAAATTGTCTGTTTGCTGTGTTAGGTGAATCTGCCCGTAAGAAGTCATTAACATTTTTCCGTAATCTTATATATAGTTCATGCACTTCCGTTTGATATTATTAATTAGCATTATTAGCATTGCGCATATCAGCTGACTTGGAACTCAATTTAAACTAATCTATATTTTTTACAAAAAAATGACCTAGTAAATAGCATTGCCTCAACATGACACGCCAATTAATTGTTGAATGTGTTAATGTTGCTTTCAAAAATTAAACTAAAATTTTCATATACTTATTAAACTTTTTAAAAAGAGTTGGAATCACATATTTATCAGTAATTTTGACTTTTTTCCACATTATTAATATATATGTATGTAATTAGGCAATATCATTTTGTCATATTTATTGATGCATTAAATTGAACTAAAGCATATTTGACCAATTAGAGCATCTCTTACGGCAAGGGTGGAGGTGGAGGTGATAGAGGAGAGAGATTGTGAAGAGATAATAATTATTTAAATTGAATGAGTGGGTGGACAGAAGTGTAAGAAAAAAAGGAGGGAAAAATGAAAAAGAGGAGATAGATAGATAGAAATTCAAAAATAATGATAAAATAGTAGTGGAAAAGGTGGAGATGAAGCTATGGTTTTGGACCTTGAGATTGACTCTGGGAAAGAAAAATGAGGATAAAGTAGTGTAAATGAAAGAAAAGTGATTAAAAGAAAAAAAAAAAAGAGACATATGAGGTCCACTTTATATTTTTGTGTGTGTATAACCTTTGGAGATAACCTTGGTATGTTAGCAAAAAGGTGAATTATTAGTATACTAAATTGAGTTCTCCAATTCTCTTCTTCCTTTAGAGATTTTATATAATCGTAAGCCTGCACTTAATTTTTATTACATGAAGAACGTATCGTTTATCTTTAAAATATTTTTTAAGAAAAAAACTAGAATTAGAATAATATAATACATCCAAAATATATGTTGGATTGGGTGCAGAATTCAATTAACAAGTAAACTTCATAGCCACCTACTAACCTACCCCGTTTCCCCGTCTCGAAATTTACCCATAAAAAGGGGTTTTCCAATGTGCCATCCCTGATTTGGTTGATCCTCGTACAACCACGTGAATCACCATCTTCTCCCTTGAGCCCGCAAACACAGGTTCTCTGTCTCTGTATATAAAATCCACTTACCGAAGCTTTCACTCTCCAGAATCTCACTCTAACCAGTGAGAAAATGGAAGGAAAAAGTTTCCTCCGGTGCTTGTTCTTCATTGGAACTGCCGTTGTTCTCCTGCTCTTCACTCTGTTTAATGTACCAAACCAAATCTCCAGCAAACCGGAGTTGCTGGAGTGTACCTCCAACTCCCAATGGTGTATATCCAAAAACCGGATTTTCGGCAAGAAACCCAACTTGCTTCACCAGCCCGACGCCGAGATCCGCCACGACCACACCGCGGATGTGCCCCACCACCCGCTGGACCCCCTGACCATACAGGAAATTAAAAAGGTTCAGAAACTGATCAAGTCCCTTTACAAGGATACGGCTTATTCGGTCCACTCGTTGGTTCTTGAAGAACCCGACAAGGAGGTGGTGCA
>CAVNYN010249347.1:0-24526 GCA_963692815.1 Nyctanthes arbor-tristis
ATCATTTTATTCAAAATTAAAGTATAGTGAATTTTAAACAAACTTCTCGATTATCTAATTTAGAATTTATTTCACATGGTTAGACGAAGCGAGTTGATCTATTGAAGTTAATTGCCGTAAAGCTCAAACTCAACTACGAAATTAAGATAGTCTCTACTTCTTAAAGTTAAATGTTTGATTTTCAAATGATGCGCACATTTTGAAATGTTGAGTTGCAATTTATGACATGTTATTTGAGTTGAATGTGATTTAGCTTGAAATGCCAATATGTAGTACTCGGGATAGTACGTTGAGTTAATTTATATATTCCGGGTTAAAATAATATACCATGGTAGTACGATCAAACTTGATAAGCCTTGAGCAGTACGTTATATAAGATATACTGATGGGCTGAATGAGAATTGGCTAGCCTACGCGGCAGCATATGTTTTGATTTGTTGGGATTATCTGAATCTTATGTTGAAAGATTGTTTCTATGTGAATATTGCAACTTGTAACCTGTGCGCCGAGACTATTGGGTGTTTTTTCAAAACACTCATTGTTTTTCTAAAATCTTTTTAGGAGCTGGAGCAGGCGGCGAGAATGGAGGCAGTGGTTGTTGAATGTTATGCTTTATTATGATCCGTAACACTAATTTTAATCTTTATTTATCTAAGACTGTTAAGGGATTGACATGTAATTTAATTGCGGTTAACTAAAAATTTAAACTTATGTTTAAGGCTTTCTGTTAAATTTATTAGTATTAAAGGTTCAGTAAATTGTGTTAAAATTTCCGCAAAAACTCAAAGTAATTTCTTCCGCATGGTTTAAAGAAAAAACAATTTGAGTGTTTCACATAGCATTTCAGGTTGGTAGAACTCAGGGCGTTACATAACTCCTCCGCCTTTTGGTAAATCAACAAGCTGTCATATCTTATTCTTTTCAATAGTCTCCATATTGAAATTAATGTCCAAGGTCCATATGAGTTGAATCTGGCTGAATATCTAACTGTGGAAGTTAATTAATTGAATTAATCATTAATTGGCGCAATTATTTATTGACTTCCAAATCTAAGGTTTTTCAACATGTATAAAAGATATCTTATGTTTAAAATTTGGTATTAGGGGATTCGTAAGAGACAGCTATTAGACAACTAGGTCTTATTTTCTATTAGACAGCTATTACAACAAACATCATATATCGATTTGGAAAATTTGGAATTCACAACTTTTATCAAAATTAATTTTTTTCATCACAAATTTTTTCAAAGTGTAAGGTTGATTTGAACTTATGTAATGGAAGATTACCTAGTTTTCTTCTGTGCTTGTTTAATTCCAGATAGTGGTATCATCCTTGTTACTTGTTGGAAGTTGTACTAATATCAGGATGAATCAATAAGTGTTATTGCAATATATGGATATCACAATAATTCCATAATAATCAGCATATAAGTTGGCAACCATTGCCGCTAATTTAGTGTTTTTATCTATATATATATATATATATATATATATATGTATGCAATATATGAAGGCATGAAGCCACTTGCTGAAATTCAAGTCATCTCAAACTCAGACGGGGAGGACAAGAACTAATAAAGTCAGTATTCCAGCCAGTATGCCTTAATTGCAACACAGGACAATTTAGACGTTTGTGGTAGAATAATTCATCCTACAAGATAAAAATTGGCACTTATGAGAGTTTCTCTAAGTGGATCTAATTTTGAGCGATGAATATTGGATTGTTGTCGATCTTATCATATTATTTATTTATTTATTATTATTGGACCAACTATTGTTATCGTTCTTGTTATAATGTTTTTTTTTATTTATTATTGGTCACGCTTCCGCCTACATCGCTATTATTATGGTTTATACACTTTCGAGCTAGCAACTATACTTTTCATATAGATAATTCAGTACTTTTTAATTGTCGTGTTAATTTTTAACTTAACTCTACCAAGTAACTTAATTTTTTTATTTTCAATGATTGTTTACTTTTTTATTTTCAATTATTGTTTACTACTTAAGTACAAATTTATTATTGGTGTAGAAAATTAAATTAGAATAATGTAATTTTAAATTTAATAATGTAATATCGTTTTTAAATCATGACTTTGATAATGTAAATTTTAAATTAACTTAAACAATATCACCTTCAGTCTAAGATGGTCACACATATACATATAGCGCTTGTTAACATAAATCAATTCACCATTAATCCGAATTATTTACAAGAACTATTGTCATAATTTATAGAAATCATTATCACTGAGCAATTTCAAACTCTCATTAATATAAGCTATAGAAATCATTACAAAAAGAAGAGTGTCATATTTAGATGACAAAGCTATAGCATTAATCCTGGTCACACTAAGGTCGCACCAAGGTTGTTGCCTCATTTTATTTTATTCTCTAACACTAATTTTTTTTTTTAAATAAAGAAGGCTATCTAGACCTCTTTTCAAGAATTCTATCATCAACTATCATTTCATCACCACTTCAGCAGTGACTAGTCACAACCGTAAGACGTGGTCGCCTTAACTATTGCAAAACAGTCACAAACGTGACAGCAATGTGTCAGAAACCATCGTTGGAGAACAAATTTCTAAAAAGTTACACTCATTGCAAACAACTAAATTAAGAACGTTAAACATAAATCCCATGAAAATTCAGAAATAACAAAAGTTAAAGCAAAGTATACAAATCAAAGATTCATTTATAGATAAGAATTCCTACATGTTATATCCACCACTAGCTTCATCGGAAGTATTACTGAACCTCTTCTTCGTAAAAACAGTTTATAGTTATGTGTGATGATAAAAGAAAGAAATTAAAAGTACAAAGCCTACTTTTCCTGGCATATTACCATACCACCACAATAATATAGTATGCTAAGAATATAGAATACAAAGCATTGAAGCATTAGCGATTTCACAGTAAAAAGCCACAATAATGTCATATATGCCAAGTGTAGAAACAAAAGATAATCGAGAAATGGATTAGACAAAAAAAAAAAACTATTAAAAAACTGTATATTGTCACAAAATTGGAAATTGAATTGAATTCATACCTTATATCCTAACGTACTGAATCATCTCCCACCATTTTTGAAAGCAAAAGAACATCTCTGCAATTAGTAGATAATGTCAATAATCAGACAAACTACAAACATAAATACAAGTCACATCTTTCATCAACCATCGCATAGACAATTACGAACATCACAATCACTCACATGCCGAGATTCTGCGGAGAAATTATCAGAAGAATCAAATGATTAGAAGAATAAAATCCAAAATTAGAAATTTTATCGTAGAAATCCGGGATTGCTTTCTAGTTTGAAATTTATGTTCTTTAATTTTGTAGAGTGGACAATGAAACAAGAGGTATGAAATGGGGACCGAGAATTGTATATATATATATATATATAGAGAGAGAGAGAGAGAGAGAGAGAGAGAATACAATACAATACAATACATTTATTTGTTACTATATTTTTATATTAATTAATCACTAATAATTATAATTAATTTTTAATATTTTAGCAATAAAACTGCAAATTGCACCTGATTTTGGCAAATTCCATTTTTTGGCATGATTTTTGCAATTTGCAACTTTAATAGTTTGTACTTATTTAATTACCCCTAATAACTAATTTGACTAAATCCTACTAAAATATTTACACGCATCGTTATTGTGGTCTAAATTTGTCGGCCTGTGGCCATTGGGTAGCGAAAGCCATCCATTTGCATTCTAGTATATCCTCCGTCGGACAATGCAAGCTTGGTTCTAGTTGTGTAAAAAAAGAAAAAGAAATAAACAAATAAAAGAAGGGTAATTTGCGCTATCTAACTCTAACGTTTCATATTATTGTGCAATCTAATTCCAGCATTTAAAACTTGACAATTCTAACCTCAAATCCCACTTTTTTAGTGTAGTCTAACCTTTTTAACTTAAAATGATTATAATACCCTAAGATTTTGACTGAAATAAAAATTAATAAATAAGAAATAGGCAAAAATTTAAAAAACATATCTTAGTTATATTTGAAAAAAAATAAGTTTATGTGAATTTAGGGATGGCAGTGGGGATTGATCCGCTTCACGGTCAGTCTAAAGCAGAATGACATGGACCGAATTGATTTGCAGGTCGTGCGATGCGGGATCAATTTTTTCATCCCTGTATTGATATATTTATTATGTATTTTTTTCATTTTTAATTTTTTCTCGTTTATCACTACAAAAATATGTGCCAACACTAATGGAAAATTACTAACAACGGGTTTTCTGTTGCTAATTCTAACAGATTACTAACAGATTATTAACGGATTTCGAGTATATTTTTATTAATTATTATTTATATAAGATATTTAAGTTACCAACAGAATTGAGTTAATTTAATCAATGCTCATCAAATGTCACCTAATATTACTACTTGCTCACTCAAGTACAAATTATATCTCATTGCTTACTAATCTCTCTCAATACTTACACACTTATCATCGATCTAGCTTCCGTCCACATAAATTAATGGAGTGAAACACGTGGCGGATGGATAAATGATGTGGCATATAACATCGTTAAAATCCGCCAAGTAGACAAAACATGTGGAGCTTAATCAAAGGTAAGTCACGATTTTATGTTTTTCACATAGAATCCAATATTCCCCAACTTTGAAGAGCAAGTTAAACTCTCAAAAAATCAAGAACAGAACCCTAAATCAACCTTCAATTGATGAAAGCAATTCACAATTTAGAAATTAAATTGCCCATAAAGTGAGAAGGCAAGCACAAAGTGGAAAGGAGCAGAGGGTGTGCTTTGATTTTCGAGTATGGAATATAACATCATTGTGGAAGAGATGCTACTGGAAACTGACGATGAGATAACATTAAAAGGTAATTATGTTCTTCTGTGCTTTGTGAAATTTACTTAAGAATATGTGTTCCATTGTACAGAAGCATAGTTTACATATCTTTTTCCTTTGAGAATTGAATATGCATACCACTTTGTCATTGTTAGCCTTAACCTTGGTGCTTCTAATATAATGCAGTCCCAAACTTTGATGAAGATGAATTTATACCGCCTGAATGCCACTTGAATGATTCAGATGAGGAGGTCAACGATGATGGTTTTCAGTTCGACACAAATGCACCTAAATGTGTGGCAGTGGATTTCAATGCGGATTCTGCATATGAAATTGGAGCTACTGGTGTAGAAGAGTTTGGATCCGACGATGGTTACTGTCCTAGTGAAGAGGAGTTGCACACAACTGGTGAGGAAAACAATTTTCACTTCCCTGTTTATGACGCTGAAAATGAGAGATACAATCCACAATTAAAGGCCAGGAAAAAGTTCAAAGACATTAAAGAGTTTAAGAAAGCTATAAAAGATCATGGGGTTGCAACTAGGCACAATTTTAAGTTTAGGCCGAATGATCGTAAAAGGGCACAAGCATTATGCAACAACGAGAATTGTAACTTCTCGATTTGGGCGTCGTTGAATAAAGCTGTTGGTTGCGTGCAAATTATCGTTGAATAAAGCTGTTGGTTGCGTGCAAATTAAGTCTATGAATTCAGAGCACACATGTACAAGGGACCGAACAAATAGGCATTGCACTGCAAGGTATATAGCTGAAAGGTACCTTGAAACATTTAAAGTTGATCATAATTGGAAGATTAAATTGATTAAGAAAGCTGTGAAGGATGATTTGAAGTTGATAATCAATGACATTACTGCTTGGAGAGCTAGAAGGTATGCTAGGATATTGATTGAAGGCTAAGATGAAAATCAATTTCAATTGCTTAGGTCTTTTGTTGTTGAAATTATCAAAAGTAATCCAAACTCTACATGTGCTCTTGCTATGCATGTTGAAAAATTTCAAGGAATAAATGTTTGTTTAGATGTATGTAAGAGAGGGTTCTCAACTGGCTGTAGATAATTTTTAGGATTAGATGAATGTTTCTTAAAAGAGACTTTTGGAGGTCAAATGCTTGTTGTTGTGGCATTAGATGCCAATGATTGTATTTACCCAGTAGCATATGCTATAGTAGAAAGAGAGAATGCTAAAACTTGGAGATGGTTCATACAGCACCTAGGCAAAAATTTGAAGATTGTAAATAGCAATGGGTGCAGATTTATGACTGATAGACAGAAGGGCTTGTAGAATGTGATAGATGATTTGTATCCAGAGGCAAAACATCGGTTTTGTGTGAGACACATGTACACCAATTTTTTCAAGGCTGGTTTTAAGAGCCCGACTTTGAAGGAATACTTATGGAAGGCTTCAAAGTCAACTAACGTACCTGATTGGAAGTTCTGGATGGATGAGATTGAGAAGGTGAGCAAGCCTGCACATGGTTGGTTAATGAAAAGACATCCTAGTGAATGGAGTAAGGCCCACTTTTTGACAAAGGTGAAGAGTGACATCGTTTTGAACAATTTGTGTGAAGTCTTTAACAAAGTGTTGTTGGACGATAGAGAAAAGTCCATATTGACCATGTTGATCGATATACATATAAGTTTCATGAAAAGGATTCAAGCAAGAAAAGATAAGATGAGAAGAGCTAATGGACCTTTGTGCCCTAAAGTGCAAAAGAAATTAATAAAGAGCAGCGAGATGGCTATAGCATTTGATGTGGATTGGTCGGGAGGCCTGCAGTCTTACATAAAGTGTTCCAATGGTGAATATGTTGTTGACATGCAAAAAAGGACATATGCTTGCAGGATGTGGGATTTGACAGGGATTCCATGTGCTCATGCGGTTGCCGCTATTCTAGACAGATATGAAGAGCCTTCGAAGTATGTGCATGAGTGCTATAGAGTTGAAACCTACCTTTCTTGCTATGAAAATATTATTAATCCTATCAATGGATCAAAATTTTGGCCATCAGTTGATTCAACTTCTATTAAACCACCTGCCTGGTGTATGCCCAAAAGGGGAAGAAGACAGAAGGAAAGGAGGAGACAGTAGGAAGAAGACGTCATTCTTCAATCAAGCACAAGAGCAAAAATGAAGAAGCGAAGAACTATGCTCATGACTTGTCATGATTGTGGAGGAACAGGGCACAATAAGAGATACCATTAGAGGCGTGATGCACCACAAGTAGTCTCTATTTGTCTAATCCATTTCATTGTACTTATATTGTTGAATAAGACTAAATCTTATTTTCTTATGTTCTCTTCTTACAGGACTGGGGTGCTTATTATGATGAACACACAGTTCGAGGAACATCTGGCCTGAATGAGGCTAGCTTCTCAAGAGTAAGCAAATGTTTTTTGTGTTTAGTAATAGTATTGGTTTGCATTCAAGTATATCTAACTCTAAATTATTTTCTGTATTTTTTCTTTTCCTGTCTTTTTTCCCCTTTTTGGGTTTATCCATTTTGACATAGGAAAAACTGGTGCCTAGAAGATCAAAGACAAGTTCAAGAAATGAAGTGCAATCGTC
The DNA here is from genome assembly GCA_963692815.1 of Nyctanthes arbor-tristis. Classification (NCBI taxonomy): domain Eukaryota; kingdom Viridiplantae; phylum Streptophyta; class Magnoliopsida; order Lamiales; family Oleaceae; genus Nyctanthes; species Nyctanthes arbor-tristis. The sequence goes on from CAVNYN010249347.1 coordinate 7,428, forward strand.
ACCACCTCAACCGTCTGAGTTCCATTTCATGCCAACGCCTGGAATAAGTGCAACTAATCTTGCACACTACAATCAGGAAGGTCAATCAAGAAGTTGAACATAAATAGGCAGCTACTTGGAAGATCAATATTTTGTTATCGCACTTAAAGTTATTCTTTATTTTCGAAAGAATTAGTTCGTGATGTTGTGAGTTGTTTAAATACTTTTTAGTGCTAAAAAATTGAAGCATTTTTTTTTTCTTTTCTTTGATGTTATATCAAATACATTGCCAAGACATTCAATGGTTATTTTCTTTTTTTAATGTAATACGAGTTTGGATTATTATTTGTTCTATCGATATAGTTTAGCGAAGGGAAGTGAAAGCGTTGATTGATGACAAATAGTATTTGATACTATGTTTCTTGTTCGTGTGCTTTATTTAGATTGGCAATCTTCAATACTTTCATCTTGGCAAAGAATTAATTCATTCTAGTTGTCCTCCCAACTCATGACTGTGTTTTGTTGCTGTATTTTCCATTATTATATCTCTTAAGGCTTTTCCTTATGTCATTGGGGTGACAAAACATAATTCTTTTACACATTAACATTTCAGATTAAAAATTCTGCACCGGCTATCAAAACTTATAAATCAATGACTCTGTTCATTCTTTAACACATTACAACCAAAAGCTTAGAGTCAAACAGAGACATTCGATTTTTTTGGCTAACATAATGTAAAATTAAGCATGACTACAACCATCAGATTCCTTATCCTAGTCTTTTGGTTTATGTTGAGTACTTTCACCTCCAAGTTTAAACCTGTATAAAGACGGCACATGCCTCATGTTCTCCTAACAGAACATAGTCGCTTTAGAATGCTATCTAATAGCACCGTGATGCTTTACTTTTCTACATCGATTATGCCAAGGTCACAATAGTATGTAGCTTCCGAACACCAGTATTTTCAGAAAAGTTCTGCTCCATTCATTTTCTTTTCTCCTTCTTAACTATACGTGCACTGGTTTTTTGAATCTCAATCTCGTTTCCTACCTTCTCATAGTTTTATTTCCGGTCATCGAAAACCTAAAATCATCTAATTTCGAACTTCAACCCGAAGCTTAATTCCCAGAAGCACAAAATCTTCTGATTTTGAGCCCAAAAAATTGCAGCGTTAGGGGAAAATGCATGACCCCCCCATTTATATCCACAACCACAAATTCCCAGACGTGTGCTCTTCCGATCTCCCATGTGTGATCCACCAAACACAATATGTTGCTATTGCAATTGATTTACGATTTTGTTAATGCAATAGAAGAAGCCAACGAAAATAGACCATGTATCATCTTGGAATCGTGGCCTGATTCCCAAGATATGAATGCAATTGTAAAAAAATGGTGTGAAATTAATTCTGAATTCAACGTGAAAGAATTGAATTGTGAATATGCTCTTTTGCTAGGTTGCACCATTTTGTCTATGTGGAAGGTTTTAAAGGTGTTATATGACATGTCATATATTCATCCGCCACGTGTTTTTCTCCGTCAACTCATATGAACGGAAGTTAGACCGATGATGGATGGATAACCACTGAGAGAGATTAGTGAGCAATGAGATATGATTTATAGTTGAGTGAGTATGTGGTAATATTAGGTGAAGTTTGATGAGCATTGGTTAAATTAACTCCAACATAATTACAAACTAAAAAATTAGATAGAAAGATTCCGTTGGAAATCTGTTCGTATAGTTAATAAAATCAAATATAGAAATAATTATAAATTCTCCCACACATTTTTTTGTTGGTAATTTTGTTAGTAATGATACCTCCAAAAAATTTCAATTTCCCACCAATATTTTCAATTTCCCACCCTACTTAAGATTCCCCCTTTCCCATACAGTGCAAGAAAAAACGGTGTCGTCGTTTTAAATATACCCATACGTGTTTTCTATTAAATGGTTTAGACTTTTATTTCTCCTGCCCTAGAAAGTTCTTAAGCATCTACTCCTCTGTTCGCTCGTTCTTTGAGTGACCGCGGCTTACAATTCTTGTAGCTCTTTTTCCTCTGTGTTTGCTTCAAGGTAATTTTTTTTGCTTTTGTTTGATCTTGGGTTTTTCTTCTTCGATTGCGGTTCTTTTGTCTTCTTCTCTGGTGTCATTTCGTGGGTGAGGTGCTTCGATTGAGGTCGGTGAAATAGAGAAAGAAGTTGAGCACTAAGAAATAGAGGAATTATACCTTCGATTTTCTTTTGTTCGCAGGCAAGGTTGGAGTCAATTGGGTTCTTTTTTTTGGAAGATTAAAATGCAAAATTTTCTCTGCAATTTTTCTCAGTTTTTCTATTTTGTAAATTGTTTTTTTATCGTTTTCTTTTCCCTTTTTTTTTGAAGCAAGGGTTAATTTCTTGCCTTGACTAGTGGCTTTGTAATTGGTATAATATTTGTGTTAGGGTGCTGATTTTTCTTTAGAAAAATTGCATAGACTTTGGCTATCGGTTAATTGACTTTGATTTGGAATATCTGTACTTTTTTGTTTTTATTTGATGACCTGAAGTTAATTGCCTTCTGGTAACTCTATTCTTCAAATATACTATAAAGCAAATTCAGTTAATGAATTTGGTGATATTTGATATATAAAAATGAACATAGTAATCTTAGTAAAGATTTCATTTTGCTAATTGGATTCACTGGGTGTTTCTCTGCAAATAGGTGCGTTCTTGATTTCTGGTGGCTTAGCTAGCCTCAGTTGTATATACTGCATATATTAATAGTGGATTGAATATTAATGAAGTTGACTTTTTATATATGTCAATATGTTATTATCAATTTGACTATTCATGTTTATCTTAAAAAAAAAAAAATTATTTGACCATTCATCTTATATTTTCTGGAACATGTGATTGAGTCAAACCACAAGATTGTGATATATAAGGCTAATATTATTAACTACTTGTCAAGTTTTTTTAAGATCATAAAAGGTACTTGGTTGAGCGCGAGTTCAAACTATTCAAAGAATGCGTTTCACAAAAAAGGAAAGGCTTTAGAAGAGTTACTTGCATCAATGCTACCCTGACATTTTCAAAAATATTGAGCGTATCACATGAATTCATAAGTACTTCTTGTAAGGTAAGTATATGCTATATATTTGATTGGATTATGTCAATACATGTAAGTGGATTATGTACACTTTATTTTTCTCTAAATTAGTAGTTACTTATGTTACTTAGACTGGTTGAGAGCTTAAAATACTGATGCTACCAATTATTGATCAATCTTATTGCTTTATGAACATATCTTTTCATAAAATTCCATGTTAATCAAGTCTAATTGGACATGGTAAAAGGTATGTAAAAGCGGGGACATGCTGCAAATAAGTAGATATGGCTTATGAATTATAATGCACTTGATATGTTGTGCATAATATATTTCATTTTTGTCATAAAAGTTGGTTGTCCTTTCCCTGTGATCTTTAATGAATATCTGATTTTGATTGGCTCACTTGTCATTGCAGTACATGGCTGAAGAAAATTTTGAAGAACATAACATATAATCAACTTGGATACCCTGATTATAGTGTTACTTTTATAGTTAGTTTTCTTTCTGTGTAATCTAATTTATAAAGTGAATCCATAACTGCCACCAAAATGGAGATAAAAGTTCTAGATAATTCTCACCTTTTAATGGTTTTGCTAGTTGATTGGATTATCTAAATTGTATATGCTTAACTCATTTTCTCTTATATAAATAATGTTACATTAGGCTAGTGGCAAACTTTTAATTTTAGACCAGCTACTCTTGAAGTTGCATGATAGTAGACACCGTGTTCTACTATTTGCACAAATGACTCATACACTTGACATATTACAGGTTAACACTTTATCTCCTCTCCTCTCTGTTTTACAGCTAAGTTCTATATCATGTTGATTTCTTGGCCATTTAGTCCTTAAAGTTGTATGTGTATATGATGCAGGATTTTTTTGGAGTTAAGAAAATTTGGTTATGAGTGTCTTGATGGTTCAATTAGAGCAGGGGAGGTTTTTCCTGCAATAAGAAATTTCAGCAAGAGAATTTTTAAATCTGATTTTGCTGATAATAGTCCATTTGTCTTTTTGATATCTACAAGAGCGGGAGGAGTTGGATTAAATCTTGTTGCTGCTGATACGTTAAGTACATCTCTTCTAACTTCGCTTGTTTTGTTCTTTTGAACTGCTTTTCTTTCTATTATAAGATTTGCATTATGGCCTACTTTGTTAAACTAAGAATAGTAGCTCAAGCATTCTGATTTACATTCCATTTAACTTGGTGAGTTGCTGACTTGCTATTGTATATGAAAGCATAGACATGAATTGCCATTTGAAATGAGGCAATCGGTAATCGCTGATCTATTAAAAAACTGCAATGATTTACATGTTTGACAAGTTATGATGTAGTTTATAGTTAATGAAAGCATAAGAACTAGGATGGCTCTAGTCTTTGGGATTACAAAGTAACACAATAATTTTATGAAGATAACATACCACATACTAGTGAGCTTGGAGGTAAATGAGGTAGATTTGAGTATATTTTGAAAACTGAATTTTATTTTTATGTTTTCTAGATTAATTGTGTGAAGCAATTCCTTTCTCATTTGTAAATATCTTGTCGCAATTTATGGTATATGGTTGCATATGGGGGATGGGGGAACAAAGCAGTGAGAAGTTGGCATTTGGTATAAGAGGACATTATATTACAGAGTATTTGTGTTTGCATGTTAGAATATCATTTTGCAAATGCTTAGAAATATCACTCTAGTTATGTTCAATAAAATTTGATAGAACCAAGATGGCTCTAGCCTGCCAAATAATAATGTAGACAAATTTATACTTTGGCAATGCGATTTGTATATACTTTCTTGCACTTCAAACTATGTTTGTATATACCCTGCTGCACTTCAAATTATGTTCAGAAATTCATCATTAATACCGCGTGCTCTTGAACTCTTGCTAATCTTATTTCACTACTAGAAAATGAGGAAACACCAAGGAAAATTTCCTTTGGTGATACTAGGATTTTGGTTGAAAAACGCGGAGGGCAACAAAGTTTTTCTGTTAGTAAAACCCCCGTTGGTAAAATTACTAATGGAATTTGTCTCGTTGGTAATTTTCCAACAGATTGCCAACGATTTTCTCCATTTGAAAATTACAAACGGAATTACACAGCAACAAAATTTCCAACAATCTCGTATGTTGTAAATTTCCAACAACTTCAATTCCGTTCTAGATTACTAGCAAACTATCATTGCTATATCTGTTGGTAATACCAACTACAAATTAAAAAAAATAAAATAAAAATAACTACATTATTATGTAATTATAGATAATGAAAGTAAAAGCATGTTGTGCACAAATCAAGTAATCAACTAATTTACCGGCAGATTTTCAACAAAAACAATTTAGCTGAATTAAAGTCGAGGTTCATAAGTACAATACTCATTAAATCACCTAGCTAGAATAAATCAAACTAAGTCACTATTACAACTCTTTGGTTCCATCTTCTGTCCAGCTAAATGATGATTCCATGTAGCTTGACTCTCCTTATACATCATCTCCAAATATGTCTAGATTTTTCACATCATATAGGTAGATTATTACATAAAGAATCCAATTCAAAACAATAAATGAATATAATCATTCTTCAGCAATAAACACATGACCAATTCTACCACCTGCTTAACTAACATGTCAAATGATAAAGGCACAAATCAGCCTACACAACTTGAAGTCATCTTCCCGAGATAATGTTAAGGGGACATTATTTAAACCAAGTTGTGAAACAAATATTAACAAATATGAAATTATTACTTGTCGCATGAAAAAAAATCTCATAAATTAAACAAAAAAATATATTTACCCTTCAAGTACAAACTTGTAAAAAAAACCATGTGGGAAAGATGGCAAAACTGCTCCTAATAGCTTAGAGATTTCATTGTTATAACAGAAATACATTATCAATACATGACAATTAGCTCTTCCGATCTAGCAACAACCTGTCCCCACTACTCTAATGCAAAACAGAATCATTGTGTCCAAGCTAGACAGAGAATTGTTTTGAAAAAGTGCAGAGATGAAAAGCTGACACCCCAACCAAAGTTCATACTGCATTGCTACCTGTCATCCTGAGAAACACTCCCTATCTTTCAAATTAGAATCTGGCAATGAGCTATTGCTGCAAAATAGGTCACTCCAAAACAGAAAGAATTAATAGAAAGAGGATGAGCAGACTTACACTTCCTTAATTGCATGACCTTATATGTAAAACTGAAACACCAGGACTTTATTATTCATAGCAATTTCTCAGATATTCTCCAAACAATTTCTTACCACTAGTCAACCTAGACCATACTTGAATGAAATGAAACAAAGCGCTGTTAATTAGCCAGAAGGTAACAAACAACCATGGAAACCTCAAATATCGAAACTGGTCGTCATTTCAGTTATCATCGCTGTCCCTAGAGAGACATAAATAGAAACTAGCAGTGGTAAAATCATATTGGACCAATTCAAAAAAAGCAATATATGATGATTGAATATGACAATATAACAGATCAAAGAACTGTAAGAGGCTAAGAGCTATAGACAATTTTTAAATGTCATGAACACCTAAGGTCATCCATTTAGCAATTGCAGACATAAATATACAAGTACAAAGAGATCGGAAGATAGTCTAGAAAGACTGGCCTTCGAAGATTAAAAGCTCCATGCTTACCTATCAAAAGAAAGTGCCTTTTCAAATTTTTGTACTAAAGCCATATATGACTTTTTCATGCCGTTCAAAATTTTATCAGATTCAAATTGAATGAGCTACCTTCGAAAGCATAAAAATAACCAGAATATAGAAACATGGAATGGAGAAACAATATACCACTCTAAGCTATACTCTGTCATTTTTTTAACTTTAATTATAACTGTGCATTCTCAGTTTTATATCCTTTAGCAAAAAGTAAATTGCCACAGTGATTCAGCAATGTTCCTCAAACAAGTACAGGAAGAAATACAGTCCAGCTTCTCTGGAAATTTGCTAAGATAAACCTCCTGGAAGACTTGATTTAGAACCTGCAACGGCATAAACTCAATAGCCATATGCATGACAATGGGCTTAAAATAGTTTTTGGGGTGAAAATATAAATAAACAATCACCAAACAAATAAATAAATAAATAAAATATTATATCGATTCTATCTCAAGTACATATTTGGTCTTCTGCCTAACATTCTATTTATGCATCCTTTTTTTTTCTTTTTTTGGACAGAATCTATATATGCATCCTTATATCAGTAAATCCCTAAATTAGTCTTTTATTCATAATTTCGAACAAGGAAAAAAGGAGAGAAAAAATTACCCGATAATCACATAGAGAGACCGCCATATCAAGAAATTAGGGATCTTGAACAGTGAGCGGCTGGGAAATGAATCGCTATGTGCCGGCACAGCCCATAGAGTGGCAGTCGGCGGTGCTAGCACAGACCCGTCGTCGGCCACAATTGAAAACCTAACGATCTTTGGCAGAGAAGACGAAGAGAGATATGGGAGCTCGAGCTCGATAGAATTGAATGGAAGAGGAGACAAAGATTATGGAAAATTTCAGTAATAAAGGAACAAAAAAGGATCTGTCGAGAGGAACAAGAAGACTGGCGACACAATAGGTGGAAGACGGTGGTCGATTGCCAGAATTTAGAAAGATATTGCCGGACGAGATGGGAGAGGGGCCGCACGTCTGTCGTGAACAATGAAATTGGGAAATAATTTAGTGAGTTAGATACCCTAAGTACCACAACAATAATAGAGGGACGACATTTTCACGGTTGAAAGTTGCTCCATGGGTCGCCGGATTCGGAGGAGGGGAGGGTTGCTCTAATCTGGCGGGGGATGAACAGATAATCAGAGACGAGGAGATAGAGAGAAACTGAAGTTGCGATGGAGTGCAATTAGGATTTGTTTACAAAACTGTGGTCTTTCGCTTCAAATTTTAGACACTGTGGGAAACTAAAATATTTAGTGGGAAAATCGAAAATTTTTAATGGCATTACCAACAAAATTGCTATTTTAATACCAACAAAAAATTTCGTTGGAATTTTTATAATTGGTTTAAAAATTAATTTAATTATTATTCATTACCAATAGATTTCTAATAGAATTATATTAGCGGAATATTTCTGTAGGTAATTCTGTTGGGAATTACATATATATATATATATATATAACATTATATTTCAAGATTCGTTGCTAATCCGTTGGTTATCTATTGGAAATAGCGACAAAATTCTACTCATTAGTAAATTTCTGTGGGTGTTGGCTCCTTTTCTTGTAGTGCATGCATGTGTGTAGGCAAAGTAAAATCTTTGTATGTGAATGGACAATTTTATTTTGTCTACACATACATATTATTATACATACGTGTAATACATGACACACATCTAGGCTACAAGTATATGGTGCTTGTAGCCTAGATGTTTGACACATATACACGCATATGTTAATAACATGCATGCGTGTAGGAAAAAAAATCTTTGTATATAGATAAATAATTTTATTTTATCCACACATGTATACGTGTAACACATGATACATATCTATATATTATTATTTAATGTTTTAGCATTAAATAAATGCTTTTTTTTTTCACATCACATTCATCATTCATTGATGTCTCTTCTAATATCCATTTTCCCCCTTCTTTGAAGCATATTCAATTTTTTCATTACTTACTTGCCGCATCGAATTGGGAATTGGATTTGGACTTTGCTACGGCCTCGAATTTCCTTTTTATTTAATTTTTTATTTCCTTTGTTTTTATTGTTGTTCTGCCACAGCAGTGTCCTTTCGAAAAGCAAATAAAATAGAAACCTGATTCCGGAATTTTGATATTTTTTTTAAAAAAAGAACATAACTTTTACCATGAGCAAAAGATTATTGAGCAATCAAATCGTGTGATTTCAATTTCTAGTAAGATGTTTGATTTTCGGCAAGATGTTCAGGAGTAGGTGAAAATGGAGGGTGAATCCAGTTTGGGTCGTGATTTTTGGACGGAGAATACCGAATACATTTGGAAATAAGAATTGGAAACGAGAAATGCACGCTACACTAGTCTTCTTATGTTTTTTATGAATTTGATTATAATTGTCAAATTAATGTGGTGTGGTTATTAATTTCTTATTATTTGTAGTGAGAAAAAAATATGGTGAGCGAAGTAAATATTGTAGTGGCACTATAATTTGCCAATATGTATAAATAGTTTTTCTTGAGTTGAAATAGTATGAGGATTCAAGCACAAGATGTAATGGGCACCAGATGATGATATAATATAATAACATCCGTTGATGTGAGCACATCACAATTCCGAATATATTATATCAGTGTTTGTTTGGTTGTTCCACTAGAAATATATAAGTTATCTTCTTGGCTTAAAGATGGGCTTCAAGTTCTGGGGATATCAAGTGTATTCTGTCATTATATAATTGTTCACGTGCTCATTGTTGAAGAATGATTCTATTTATTATTTTGAATTGGGTTCTTTATATAGTAATCTACCTCATATGATGAAATAATTCCAGACATATTTGGAGATGGTGGATGAGGAGAGTCTAACTACAGCGGAATCATCATTCATCTAGACGTTAGATGGAAGCAAATAGTTGCAATAGAATTAGTTTGATTTATTCTAAGTGATTTATTAATTTGATGTACACTTATGAAACTTGAATTCAATTCAGTCAAATGGTAATTTTTTTTTTTTTTTGGTTGAAGACCCACTTGCAATTTTAGTTGATTGAGCACAATAAGATTTTACTTTCATGTTCTATAATTATATAATAATGTAGTTATTATTATTATTATTATTATTATTTAAAATTTCTACTTGGGATTATCAATGGAAATAGTAATGATATTTCATTAGTAATCTACAACAGAATTGAAGTCATTGGTAATTTGCAATATAAGAGATCATTGGAAATTTTGTTGCTATGTAATTCCGTTGGTAATTTTTAAACGGGGAAAGTTGTTGGCAATCTGTTGAAAAAATACTAACGAGATAAATTCCGTCAATAATTTTACTGACGAGGGTTTTACCAATGGAAAAAGTCTATTGCTAACGCAGGTTTCCAACCAAAATCCTAGTATCACCAACGGAAATGTTCCTTAGTGTTTCCTCTTTTTCTAGTAGTGTATTTTGCATTTTTATTACTTTTAATTAAATAGTCACTGCAGACGGATCAAGATAGGCACATCTGATGTATCACGCTCCACAGGATTGTAGATCACAAAAATACTTATTCATTTAGGTGAGTTCTTATCAAGTTCACTGAACTATATATACATATCTAATATAATAATAGCAAAACATGTCTAGCTTTTCGTGAACTCAATGGGGACCTACTTAAATGGAAAAGCATCTTTCTGATCTGCAATCTTGCAAGTAAGATAGATGAGAAGTGCCTTTCTTGATCCATTCGCAACAACTAAACAATTAAAAGTAATAAAAAATATAAGATAAATGAGAAAAAACTTATTAAATGAATAAATAATAATAAATAGATCGATAAACGAATCGAAAATTTGATCGCATTGCCCGACAAGCACATAGATTTGGTCCATCCCATACTGTTTTATGCGTATTGTGATGTAGATCAATCTAATACAATGTAATCACTAAATTTTTACAAGTTGATTTTTTATTTATTTATTTTTTAAATGTAACCAAAATATGTTTTTTTTATCTATTTCTTGTTTATGAATTTTTAGTTCAATTAAAATTTAAAGGTATTATGTCTATTTAAGTTAAGATTATTGTAGTTTTCCCTCTAAAAGTTTGTTCATAGGATTTTATTTCATATTAAGGTAACTTGAGTGATATTCTGTAATTTTCATTTTTTAATTATTCTGTAATTTTCATTTTTTAATTATTTTATTATTCTCTTCTGCCTTATTCATTATTCTAATCCTGCATCTTATTTTAATTTTTTTATACTTAAAAAGTTATTTTAGAATTTAAATCAGTTTCACTTTCATTTTTTAGCATATGAATACCCGAGCACTTATGATGTCACTTGGCATATTTTTTATTTTACTTCACGAACACAAACCTAAAAATCTAAACCTCAAATTGACTCTCATATTTTGATTTAATGTCTATGGTATGTTTTAGTTTCATGCCTTTTACATATATGGATAATTAAATTCAAGCCATAATTTTTTTTCCTGTTTCTTAATCAAATCGAGCCATAATTTTTTTTTCAAACTTCTTTTTGGTTAATTGTGACAATATCATAATAATAAAATTAATTTCATAAATAAGTAAAATGGTAGATTCAAGATTCAATTTAATAGCTAATAGATGGTTATCATCATCCAATCGCTTAAATTATGGATAAATTTGATTATCCAATTGTCTAACCAATTGATCATAAGTGTCCATGTGCTAGAAATTGTTTTTTTTAAGTACAACGGGATATAAGGAGGGTGGAAATTCAAAGAGGGGCATCTGTGGTTCAAACTTGAGACCTCTGGCCTAAAATACAAGCATCTTAACCATTAGAGAGCAATTTGAACCATAAATTGATAGTTTATAATTAATAGAAATTAAAAAAATATATATCATTAGTTTAAGTTAATTGAAAATTATAATTTTAAGTCTTTTCCTTAATTTTTCCCTATCTGAATTAATATAAATAATTACGACTACTTTTCCTTCAAAAAAATATATGACTACCCATTTTTTTCTTTTATACAAAGGAAATTTAGGAGAGGGAATAGAAATTAGGGGAGGGTAGGAGTGGTTTGAACTCGAAATCTTCGTCTCGGAATATGAGCATCCAATCATTATACCACAATATAATTCGAATCACATATATATGACTATTTTATGTATTATTAACTTATATTATCTTCATGTTATCTGATTTTATGGGTTTTGAATAAAAAATATTGTTAGGGTACATGATATCATTTAACTAGCAATTATTTCGTACAATGCTATATATCTAAAATAGTGCTAAAAAATATAATCTATATATATATATATATATATATTTCGTACAATGTACCTTCTTCATTTTTATTTTCATTTTTAAGACTAATTGTTCCCAACAAAAAATTTTATTTTGCTGACAAGCAGGTATATTATATATGCGTGCATATGTTGTAAACATCTAAACTACAAGTACCTCAATTTCTTGCATTAAATTCGAGCTTTAAGCAGTAACTAAAGTTGGTTATCTTTCGTCTAATATTGAAAATGAAGAGGCTTTCCCAATTTCTTGAATTTTTAATATTTGAAACATTCATAAGTCACCTAATTATTTTCAAAATTTACATTGTTCAATGATTGCGTAATGTAAAAATAATTTTTCAGTTATACACATGAGAAATACTCAAAGTTTCCTTCAAAAAAATAAATAAATAAACACACCTACATTCAAAGGTTTTGATTTTAATATATAAAATTAAATAAATACATAACTTTTAGTATAAAAACGTATAAAAATGCTGTAACGTAGTTATAAGTCCATACCAAATTTATTTGATTTTATTATTGTTATGAATGTTTGAGTTCAAAATTGACATTCAGATATAAATTTTTTTTTAAAAAACTTATCTACATAAATATAATGGCGGAATAGGTCATCTCTGCTCTAGACCGGCCATAGGGTAGCATTATTTGTCTTATTCCCACCCCTACAAACAAGGTTAACCGGGGCAGGATAGATTATTACATACAGTCATTATTGTTCACATTTGCTTTTCTAATATCAGGTAAAATTTTATGAGAAGTTGATTCTGGTGACAATGTTTTCATAATTTTAGGAGGGATAATTTTAGACAGAACTACTTAGTGCGTGGATAATATTATGTTTATAGCAATAGATTTTTTCAAATGTCATGAAACAGAGAGAGAAAAATGTTTGCTTTCAAGACGGGGTAGAGCAATACGACGAATAAGGTCATTTCTACTTGTTTCAAGATGTAATTGGAACATATATCGTACTTGGATTTATACTATAGGTAAATTTAGATATAATAGCGAGGTACATGTACCAAGAAAAAACACGTGTAATGTGTTTTAAAATTTACTATTGAATATTTTTTTTGGTTAGCCAAAGAAAATATTTGCTTCCTCACCATTGTCTAACTCAGCTATCGTAATTAATGTGTATTGGTCTTGTAGCTTTTTACATGAGATGCGAATGATGCCATAATTAATCTATACAAATGGGCCCTTCAAATCCATGAGGATTCTAGGCACATAGAACTCGACGATGGAGTAATGATGAGAATAGGCTTGGCTGTGTCCAACCGAGAAGATGGAGCAATGATGAGAATAGACTTGGTCATGTCCAATCGAGATGGTAATTACATTAACTAATTTTTACTCACGAATTTCAGAATATACTGAATGAGTGGGCCAAATGAGAGCTGATTGTTACCATTGACAAGTTGCCTCCCTTTGATCTCGAAGAATCCGAAGAACGTTGCTGTCGTGATTGCCTATTTTGGGGTTTGCATTATGGAAGATGACCAATTTCTCACGCGGCCAAACCTAAAATTTCCCAAAATAATTGACTCTAAAATATTTTCAAATATTAAAAAGTGACAATGTTCATTCCTTTAAAGATGTTACGGGTTGTACAGGTCAAGATGTTACATTGTGTAATGGAGTCCTGAGATGATGATTTCCACGGTGAATTAATTAAATTTTGTGTTGAATTTCTTAGTTTATTTATTAATTTTTTTGGCAGCCCCTTAGTCGATTTTTTTTTTCTTTTTGTACACATAGTTATCAATGAAGTGCATTTTAATTACTTTTTCTAATTGTATATAATAAGCACATGTGTTTGCTCATTATACACATTAGTTTGTTATTACATATTACTAGTATAGCACCTGTGCAATGCACAGGAAGAATACTATACAATAATCTAACACATAAAAAGTTTCTAACAAATTTAACTCTTGCTTCGTGTTGTGTTCTTTAAGATGATGGAATTTATTATAAGATAAAAAAGCGAGATCAGTTGTAGTAAGGAGAACTTTCTAAAAATTAAAACTATAATGAACAAATCAAGACTATAATCACTAACTAAAAGAAAGTATTTACTACCTAATAATCATACAAAATATTAATCACCCCCGTCATTTTCCTATTCACTCTTTAATTAGTAAAAGAGATCTTCCATTTGCATATTATTGTTCTCCCTTTTCCGCAGACCTATTGTGAATATACATATATCTTTCAAGAAATACAAAATCATAGCGACCCAATAGAACTCATTAAAAGATAAAATCGAAGCTTCAATCTTTGTCACAAATAAATACATAAAACTACTTTTAGACCCAGACATAGATGAAAGCTGGATTCTTTTGTTCTGGGTGTACATTAATAGTAAGATGGGGTGACTACAGCCGTAAGGACTAAAAAAGTCCAGTACTCTATGGAGAACTGAACTCGGTACTCTTGACTAATCAAAAATCTGCATGTGGACTCAAGAGGCTCAATTTGTTATTTAATTTGAGCCCTGAATCTCAATGTGAGTCCCTGATTGGTCAGGAGTACTGAGTGTTCAATACTCTTAGAGTACTGGACCTTTTTTCCCTAAAGACATTACATTATAAATTCTACATTTTCTCCCTCTCCATAATTAGAGGCAAATGTGGAAGCATTTGCATTATAAATTCCATGCATCATGCATTAATAAAAGCATTATGCAATAAAAAGTTCAAGAGAATCATACAATGTCTAACCTAATGCAAGCTTATTCTTGATAGATCTACCACGACCCATGTGAACCTTTTGCCACTTCGCTAGACCAATATTCTACTTCATGATTCAATAGATTAAAACAACCAACAAATTGAAGTCTAAAGAATGATTGAATCGATATGTTCGCCTTGGATTTTAATAAATAGCCTCGTATCCTTGTGTTGCGTGGAATTATCAAAACATTAGATAACCATAAATGAACAATATTAAAAACATAAATAATAATAATAATAATACCTAATATAAAAACATTGCGAACAACGTAAGCAACACCACATTTAACATTTATATAAAACAAGTCACTTATCACTAATATATAAATGTGTGTGGATAAGGGAAAAAATTTTAATTCCCCTTTCCGTCATTGCCTATTTTTTATATTTCTCATTTGCCCTTAGTTTATTGATTAATCAAAAAACTTTTCACATTTCTATTGATTATACATTACTCGAAACTAATTTCAGTAGGGTGTGATACCCCATTAATAGGTTTTGAATTTATTACATCTATCCAAATTGTGCTGTCTTTTCATTATTTAATTTAATTCATATTTTATCTATTTTTTATTATAATTAACACGATTTAAATATGAATACCATTACGTGTATCATTATTTGTCTGCATACCAGAATCGTAATAAACATGCGATATATCAAAATATTGATTGCATAAAATACCAAACCATTAGAAATCATGTTTTATTTAAAAAATCCAAGAATAAGGAAAACTAACGTACGATGAAAATCCTCAATGTGCGTGATTGGTTCATTAAGAATCAGTTTGGTAACAAAATAACACTTTGCTACAATAATATCAGCTAGCTGATACAAACAACAATTCATTAATAAAATTTAATATATACAATGCAAGAAAATTAATTAAAAGAATTATTAATTTTCGGAATCAAAGACGTAGATTTTGGCAAATAAAACAGGTCTCACCTATTGCTGTACGAAAATGAATTGGGAAAGGAAAAATGTAATAATAAAAATAGCAATAATTAAAATGATTTGAATAAATCTCCTGTCAAACATGGAAAAGGGGAAAAAACATGAAAACATGGAAACAAATTAAGAAAGAAATAAAAGAAAATTAATTTAATGTTGACAAATAAAATGGGTCTAATCTACTTAGGAAAATGATTTGGGAAAGAAAAAATGTAATAACAATAGCAATAATTAGAAAAGATTTGAATCAGTCTCCTGTCAAATATGGGAAACGGGGGAAACATGGAAACAAATTAAAAAAGAAATAAAGGAAAATTAATTAAAATAATTAATAAAAGAATGTATACCACAATGGTAGCTGTACTTATAGATACTGCAAGAATAAGGCTGGAAAATAGCTGTACCTATAGGTACAGCTACTTTTGATTTAAGAATATATAGATATAGATTTGCCATTGTACGATCTACATTACATTCATACAGATCATAGTTTTTATACATATTGTTTTAAGTCATTA
The DNA here is from genome assembly GCA_963692815.1 of Nyctanthes arbor-tristis. NCBI lineage: Eukaryota > Viridiplantae > Streptophyta > Magnoliopsida > Lamiales > Oleaceae > Nyctanthes > Nyctanthes arbor-tristis. The sequence continues at coordinate 23,654 of CAVNYN010249347.1, forward strand.
AGCATGTAAAACGCTATTACCCTACTTTTGATGTATGATATTTTCACTGGATTTATACACATGCATCACACTGGTGAAAAATTTAGCAATATTTATTTGTATTAACGATAACAATCGGATTAAATTTACTGTAAATAATAGTGACTAACAATCTAAGAACAAAATTTCATTATTATTTGGTTGATATTAAATATTATAAATTTCATATTATTTATATTTTTAACTAATTTTATATATATTCTTTCTGTGCAACACACAAGTGAAAATCTAGTTAATTATTATGGATGTTAATTGTGACGCCCCGGGCTCTCGGCGCCCGAGACGTCGTTAAATATTTTTCTCTCTTCTCTTTTAAATAAAATAAATCAAAATAAATCAAGAGTGAATAAAATGCGGAAAATATCTTGATCCAAAAGTGATAATACAAAAAATAATTCATCAGAAATAATCAACTATTTCACACGACGTCAAACGTTCTCCAAGTACTTAGACCAAGTTTGAATCAATTAATATCAAAAGTTTTCAAGTACTTAAACAAAGTTTAAATCATTCAAAATAAGGCTAATTTAATTTATTTTGGAAGCCACCATTGCTCAAGGCGTCTCCTCTGACTCCCAGTCTGTAAAAGGTTAATTTTGAAAGGGGTGAGTATTTCATAGAATGCTAAGTAGACTCAGCGCAATATTAACCAATTTCTACTACAAACATACATATAAACATACAAATCATATCTCATAAGTCTCTACTCGAAAACAAGCATCGTATGGTAAATGCAGGTTTTCGACTCTCGTCTCATGCCTGAAGGCATATAAATACTAGCGCTCATAGTAACATCATAGCATGCATGCAAAATCTGTGCATAGCAATAAAGCA
>CAVNYN010249362.1:0-31965 GCA_963692815.1 Nyctanthes arbor-tristis
TAAGAAAGTACCCACTAGACACACTATTGTAACGGGATAATACCTCATTTCCTTACATAAATTTTTTTAGCTGAGTGATACTTCGTTTTATTTTGTACAAATACCCATAATTTCATGTTACTATTTTAATCTAGCAAATAACAAATATAATCCTTACAAAAATAGCATAATTTTATAATAACAATCGTTATAAGCGTAATAATTATAGTTATAAAAAAATCTAAGACTGTGCTGTGGATTTTAGAATGTGTGAACTTTTGGGTAGAATTAAGTTCAATAAAAGAAAAGTATTTGAGGATTTCTATCGACAAGGATAAGAAGTGAAAATATGTTGGGTACATACCTGTATTCACTCGATACCGGTTTACATAAAAATTTTTATACCTATAAAAAAGTACCATCTCGACATACTATTCTAATAGGATAATATCGCGTTTCCTCACATACATTTTAACTGGGTGATGCTTCATCTTATTTTGTAAAAATTTTCATAATACCAAATTGTCAATTTAGTCTAGCAAATAACAAATATAATCCTTAAAAACATAGCATGATTTTATAATGACAATCATTGAAGGTGTAATAATTATAATTATAAAAAAATTGTACTAATAATTATAATTGATACATATCGAGTATGTACATACCTGTATTCACTCGATATCCGCTTACATAAAAATTTTCATGCCCATAAAAAAGTACTCTTCCGACAAATCATTACCGGATAATACCTTGTTTTCTCATATAAATTTTTAACTGGGTTGTCATATTTTTTTTTACAAATACCCATAATACTACGTTGCTATTTTATTTTAGTAAATAACAAATATAATCCTTATAAAAATAGTATAATTTTACAATAACAATCGTTAGAGGTGTAAAAACTATATTCATAAAAAAATCCAACACTGCGTTGTGGATTTTAGAATGCAAGAAATTTTGGGTAGAATTGAGTTCTAATCAAATAAAAGAATTTGAAGATTTCCATAAAAAGGGAGGGAAATGTGTTAGCAAATGAAGTATTAAATAGAACGCAAGACAAATCGGCTATAAAGATTTTAATTAGATAATAATAGAAGGTATAAAGATTTTACACGCTACAAGTTATTCATTTCATAACAATGAGCAAAAAACAAAGTGTGATTTTTGTAGGAATTCTTGAGTCCCGATAACATAAACTTGAAGATAAAAATACAAAATTATATTCCCCTTCTCAATTGCACTAATCTATATTAGAGAAAATTAATTAAAATTCAAATAAAAGAGAAAGAAAAATATTCACATTCATGTTTATTCAAGAATCCAATTAGATTGGGAAATGCATTTTGTCAATTCTACTTGTACTATGAAACTATAACATTAATTAAATTGATTATTTATTTTTTAATAAATCCAATTTCTTAGACTTATGAATTTGGAGACGTTGCAGATAAAATGACTTAAAACGTTGTAGAAAAACTGATTTATTAATTAGGGTAATAGCTAGTGCAATTTATTTTTTTACAAAATAAAAGAAATTTTTATTTTCTATTCTTATAGCTTTTTATTATAAAAATTAAAGTAGATTGATTAGAGTTTTTATAGTGCACGTAGAGGGAAAAGGATAAGAACGGGAAAACATTTATAATTGTTAAGAATGTGATGATTATGTATGTTATTTTAATTTTGACTATTTCACTATATTTGAAAAATTAGTGAGATTAATAAAAAATATAGTGTCAATGTAATTAGCCTTCAAGTATATACGTGGTTAATAATAATATTTTCTTAGAATGAAAACACACAAGAATAGTAACATATAAATGAAAATTGTTAACAAATAAAAAAGTTGACATAATAATTTAAAAGTATGTTAATCTTAATACGTAAGTCACAGGTTTATTCCTTCACTATTATATTTATAACAATTTTTTTTATTAAAGGTGACAGCTAGTGTGGTATAATATTATGAGCAATTGTGTTAGATAGAGTTTTAAAAAGAAAATATTTTTTAATTGCGCCAAATGAAAATTGTAACTGTGTCAAAAAACTCTTATATTATATATTATATAATATATGATGATGATACAATGTGTACTGGTGTTTGATATCAATAACATTACTCTTATAAATTCAAACCATCAACGAGGCAAAGCGAAATGAATTATTATTTATTTTATTTGCTTTGAGATGATTTTCCCTTCTTTTTTTTTTTTCTTGGGAAGGGCCCGCGGGGGGGGGGGGGGTTTGGGGGCGAGGACGTCAATTGGAGACAATTGACAGTGCACAAATATGCATTGGATCCCGGCGGTGGAGTGGGTGGGTCGGTGGAGCGCCTTTTACCTTTTGACTGTTGGGAATGCGAGCAGGTTTTGGGTTTGAAGAAACTGAGCTCTATCATCCACTCTTCATTTTTCACCGGATTCGACCATCAACAGTCGTGATTTTGATTTGATGTCATTCCACTTTTCTTTTCAACAAATTCAACAAATTGGGGGTAGAGGTGAATAAATAAATCGTCAAATCGAAAAATCAAACTAATCTATTAAAGTGGTTTAGATTGGATTGATTTAAAAATTGAAATTGTTTGGTTTGATCTAGTTTTAAAAGTTTACAAACCGTTCTAAATGGTTTGATTTAGGTTTTAACATTTGAAAAACCGTTTGAATCAAATCGAACCGTTTTTCATATATTTCAAATTAAATGAGTGATTTTGACATTTCAATAGATAAATTTTTGGAATGATTTTATTATTTCTATGGAAAATTTTGTTGAGAAATTATAGCAAGTTAATTGAACATATTTTTTAAAAGATTTTAGATCAAATATCACTTCAATAAGCAAATTTTAACAATTTCTCATCTTAAAAACATATGTTACAAGGTATTTTTCACCTTTTGTAGTTATGTGTTAGTCTTTCAATAAAATTTAGTATTCTTTTTGACTTCAAGTTGGTATTTGCATTCAAAACACATACTAGTATGATAAAAGATTTATATTTATAAGTTTATCATATTCAAATCTATTCTCGTTGTGTAAATAGATACATGACACATGCTTACCGTTTTAGATGCTCTTGTTGGGAAAGATTTGAATGAGAAAAATTGGATTAATCAAAACATGGTTTTTCCTTCTTTTTTTTTTTGGTTTAAAAAAATAAAAAGGCAAATCATGGTTTAAAACCGAACCAAAGCGAAAAATAGGTTTGGTTTGGTTTGATTTAAAAAATAAAATAATTTGATTTGGTTTCCAATTTTTACAAACCGTATCCGATAATTTGGTTTATAATTAAATCAAAATCCCCCCAAACCAAACCGTGTTTACTCCTAAGTTGGGGGGTTCAAAAATGATCGGGTAATCTATTTTGTACAGTGGGTTGCAATTGTCCCTTCTCCTTGTCTTTGAGCAATTGCTGATGATTCTACTAAGGGATATATTCACCCTGATGGGATCTTTCATATTTGGGAGTTAAACCATTGTGTACCCCTTCAAAATTGTCATATTACCCATTGGGCGTTTGATGAGACATATTGTACGGCAAAATTTTGAAATAATTATTATAACTTCGACTTTTAATTTGTGACATTTTCACAGAGTCTAGCTTTCACCATGATTATAGAAAAATGCGAGAAATCGGTCAATACCCCAACCGTAGACACTTAATCGATGAGTCAAGTCAGCTTGGCTTGTCATTTTAACATTCTAAAGTGTTATTGGTTATCTTGTTTATGTCAAACGATAAGATTAATCCAATACATACATAAGACCGATTGCATTTGCCTAATACTACATAATACAGGGTTGGCAATTTGGCTTTCGGGCAGAAAAGCACGCAAGCAGGCTGGCGACTTTGGCAAGCACGAGGTGTGAGCTCAAATGCCAGTTGTCGGATGCAGTCCTCCACTTTTCTCAGTTCTTTTATAGAGTCTATTAGACACTATCTTATAGTGTCTGATGGATTACCTTAATGTATCCAATGAGATCCTACCACATAGTCCATCAGATATCATATATAGTGCTCTATAAACTCTATAGAATGTGTACCACTTTTCCCTATTTAATTCTCCCCATTTTCACTTACGATTTTTTTTTTCTTTTCGAGAACAACACCATCTTCAAGGAAGATATTTTTCTTCCTCTAAATAAAGTTCAATTTATTTTTCTTTTTGCTTTGGCCACCATTACATGGACACTTGCTTCTATTGGGATTTTTGGATGGAGAATGCATAGATCTTTACAGCTCTTTGTAAATGTCAGCTTAACAGACCCTCATATGACGTTAGCGTACTAATGTTGCTTTGGCCTGACCTACAGCTTGTTTGATTCTCATTATTTGTCATACTCTAAAGAAATTATAATGAAAAGTGAGATAAAATATATATTAAAAATATAAAAAAATAATTAAAATAGTATATAATTATGATTAAACATTATCAAATAAAATATTAAATAAGTTGTCAATCACTTATTTTAAACATTAATTTTACTTGCCGAATGTAATTCCATTTTATGAGAAATTTTCTAAAAAAATAAATCAACCTTGAAAAATAAAACCTAATCGGGTAGCAATCATCCCTTTTAAAGTTTGTTTAAGAACAATTGGTAAAACCATAACAAATCTTCATTGATTGTAAAGAGTGGTCCATTTTTTGTGTTTTATTAGTTAATAACAAACATTTTTTGTAAGATTAATAACAAATGAATCCCGCGCGGGCAACAAAGATGAGTTAACCATGTTAACATGCGTAGTAACAAATAAATTGTGTGGTTAGAAAGAGCATTAGCAGAATGAACCTTGGCATCACAAGATAAGTAGCTTGTTTGATTCTTTTTATCAATTCCCTTTGTAATTCCACCTGCTACTGATTTAACTATTATTTATTTATAACCACAAATTTCAAATTTCTATTAAATTTAGACATCCTGTTTCCTTCATTATAATTTCTCATTGAAATAATGAGAATCAAACAGCCACAAAAACGTGCCACATCAGACTTACAATACACAACCGACCTTAACGCCTTGCAAAATTCACAAATGCCATCCACTGCCTGCTTTCTTCACATAACAAAACCGGAGTTCTAATTAAGGAATATCTTCCATTTCAGAGTCCAACCATCAGCTTTCTTTCTCAGTATACAAGTATAGATAGATCAATAAAAGGATATCTGAGTGAAAAACAGAACATTAAATCTACTGATAAATGCTTAACCTCATTCCTATTCGATCTCTCTAAGCAGAAGGAAATTGAATTAATCAAGAACGGGGATCAACAATGAGGAAAATATCAAATCATTATTGAGTTTAAAAAAAATAAATAAATAAATTACACATTGATAGTTTCTCAGACTGTTACTTGAAAAAGTCATCATGGTTAAAATGACTACTGACCGTATACTTAATAAAAAATTATAACTAGAAATCAATCTTCACCAACTCCAAATGAAGAATTAAAAATATAAAATTAAAACTTCTACTGAGGATCCTGGTACATACATACCTCTACAACTGCGGTAAACATATAACCAGAAAAACATGAAGGGCGCGTTGGATACTCAGAAAATAACTAAAACAAAGCTTTCTTTCTTTTTTTTTTTTCCTTTTTTCTTTTTTCTTTTTTTTGGGGGGGGGGGGGCTTCTCCTGATGACTTGATTCTGTTGGAGTAATGTCTAATCCTTTGTAATAATATGCAAGAAATCCCATATAAATAGAATTCCAGTAAAAAGAAGCACAACCCACCTGGGATCATGTATCCAAGAATATATAACTTTTTCTCTTGAATATGCAGAAAAATGAGAAAACCTTTGTGGCTTTGTTTATAACTAAAGAGGGAAAACGGATCAAGAGTCACGAGAATCAAGACTCGACGGATACATACAGTTTAGAGCAGTTGCAGATCTGAAATCGAAACGAGAAAATGATAGGGAAAAAAAGGAATAAACATGAAATTCTTGGAATAAGAGGACTCGGGAAGAGATAAATTCTTCATCCAATCAAATCCTTCTCCATCCGTAGCACCCATTTCAAAAACTTCATGGAGATCCATTTCCTTTCCCCTTTGCTCAAATAGAGTTTGTGTTGAGCGAAGAGGAGCAATAGATCTGATGGAAAACGTGTTGACTCGGGGAGAGAGGACGGGAAAGAAAGAAAACTCCATGAAATTGTCGGAATGGGAGGAATTGGCAAGACAATATTCTCCTTATCGTCTTCGAAATAACAATTTCTTACCAAGCACTCCATTCCGATAACTTCATGCAGATCCAGTTTCTTTCCCCCCACCCCATCACCTACTACCCATCGGATCGCCACCGCTGGCTTGGCTGTCCGCGCATAGTGCACATATATAAATAAAATGGAGAAAATGACCCGAGTTTGAAAGAACAATAAAATGGAGAAAATGGCTTTATGTAGGCGGCGTTAGGGCTTGGCTAGGGTTTCAGAACCTTATATTATTGCAGAATTAGTCCTTAATTTTAGAAGTATTTGTCGTTTTAGTCCTTCGTAAAACCCTTTACGGCTTCCGCGGACCTTTTGCACGGATGATGCTAAGATGTTAGGCGCATCTACATTAGTAGTATTAAATTAGAATATCAATAAAATTATTAGTTAATAATTTAAAAATATAGTAAAAACATCTACATTAGTGTTAAAGTATGTTGCTAGTAGAGTTATTAATTAATAACTCAAAAAACAACCTACATTGGTGATGTTAAATAGTTGGTAAAAAAATTTAATTTAACAAGTTATTAGTTTTATTGTTATAGTAAACAATAAACTTAACACCTTATGCATTATTATTTCTTCCTTTTTTATTTTAATTAAATTGGGATTGACTCACTATTTGACTATTGAATTGATTATTAAATTTAACACTCTCAGTTAGAATCACTAATATGGTAGAAATTAATAGTTAAATTTAACTTACTTAAATATCTTTTAACAATCAATAAAAACTCTACTTTTTATTTTTGTATATAGTTAATTTTAACACTACAATAATTTGGATGCTCTAACATTAGTAATGTTAATAAAGTTTTCAAAAGAATATTTTTAACAACTCATGTAACCAAATCATATTTATTTGATAAATTATATTCTCACCACAATTATTTATCCACACACCGTATTTTATTATTCTCTTGAATATCCTTAATTGAAATTGCATCAATAACCTTCTTTAAAACCCTAAAAAAGTATTTTTTCTTCTCACACCACAATCATAATTATCTTAATTTTATTTTTTTAATAATTATTTTTTAATTTCTTTTTAAAATAATTTCTTAGTACATTTTTTATTTACAATTATAAGTCCGCAACTTTAATTTTTAAAATTTAAATACTTTTCAAGCTATTCAAGTTTAATACACATATTACTGGGGTGGTTAGTTTCATACCAAATGATTTCAAATTTTTTCTAAAATTTCAAACTTTTAATTCTAATCTTAGTATCTTAATTTTTGTAAGAAAATTTATAGATTAATAAAATAGTAATGAATAATTTTTTTATTTTTTCTTTTTGAATTTTATTTTATTAAGAATTTTATTTTGCCCACGCATGTATATTATTATGCATGGATGTAACACATGGCACACATCTCGACTACAAGTGCAGAGTGCTTGTAGTTTAAATGTTTGATACATATGCACACATGCATAATAACATGCATGCGTGTAGGCAAAATAAAATCCTTGTTTATTTTATTTCTATATATTGATAAGTGTCGTATGTAGTAGTAACCTAATGAATCAGTGTTGTCGACTGCATAATTATGAAAAGCAAATAATTTTAAAATTACTAAGAAACTTGGTATTAGTATTTTTTATATTGTGATTAATAATATTAAAAACGTATTATTAAAATAAAAATAAATAAATTTTAATTTTAAAATGAAATGCTAATTTTTGTGGGACTAAATTGATTACAGCTAGAAGTTTTTTGAAAATATGTAAAAATTTAATTGACTGATCGAAAATGTTGGAATATTTATTACTCACTTCGTCCCACAAAGATAGTAGGTCACTTACTAAATGCAGCATATATTTAATTTTTTGTTTCCATATTTTGTTTCTTATTTATCATTCACACCAACTATCAATGCAATTTAATATTGATGATACATGATGGTATAAATAGAAAATACAAGTAAAATTAATTGTTCCAACCATATTAACAATCATTTCTTAATTCGTGTGAAACTAACATCAGCATGTCTTTGTGGGACAGAGTGAGTAATTAGTTTTAATTTCAAAGGTAAATCAGATAGATAAAATAGATCTTATTGCAGAAGTTATAAATGGTTTAGGATTCTTTTAAGTTAAGTTTGAAGGTAGTTTATTTAAAAAAAAAAAAGAGTTTGAGAGATAGTTTTTTAAATATTTATATGAATATACAGAGATAGTTTGATATTATAAATTAGCTTGTATTAACACTTAGGTCGAGATCTTTGATTTGAGATCTAATTTGTATATTTTTCGAATTAGAAATAATGTGTGGAGGAAAAGATATGTAGTTCGAAAATACCTTAAAGATATATATATATATATATATATATAAATTTTTGACCTGATTTTGTATAATAACTAATTTTACAGGCATATATATAAATTGAAACGGGTGCATTTATTAAAAATATCATTTAAATGGGGTGTATTTATAATGTGGTGTACGAATAAAAATTTGTGGTGGAAATATAATTACACTATTTATTGTCTTTTCGTGTTAGTTTAACACCACTAATGTGTAAGATATCAATAGCTAAATATAATATTCTTACGTAGCACTTAACAATTACTAAAACCCTACTTTATTACTTATATGGACAGTTAAATCTAACAATACTAATGTAAATGCTCTAATAACATCTCTAACTCATAGTTATAGTCATGAAATAATATGATAATTGGTAAACAAGCAATGATTTGATATATTAAATGCTTGACATTGTCATAGAGAATGTCATGAGATGACATTGTTCCATGTCAAGCATTAAATTATACAATCAATATATTCCACTCTCTCTTCAAAATCCTTAATAATGACTAATCAAATATATAATATTGACATTATTACATTGGAGAATTTTTTGAATGTAATTTTAATATTCTTTGTCATATATACATCTAAGACATTCAACCTTGGCTTTGCGTTGGATATGCTTTATGCATATCCAATGCATAATCATAGTCATTGAATAATATGACAATTAACAAAAAAAGTACTAAGTTTACATATTAAATATTTGACATTATCATAAAGAACGTCATAAGATGATATTGTCCATGACAATGTCAAGTATTAATTTATCCATCATTATACTTCTCTTTTTTTTTAATTCTTAATAATAACCTGATAAATATACAATGTTGACATTGTTACATTAGATAATTTTTTGAATATACAATTATTAGTTTTGATCACCTACCCTCATATGAGTAGATTAAAGTCTACCTCTCCTACATGGCATGCCATGTAGGAGGGGTGGGTAGATTAAAGTCTACCCCCCTAATGGCATGTCATGGGTGGGTAGATTAAAGTCTACCCCATTCTACATGACATGTAATGTGACATGTCATATAGGAGGAAGTAGACTTTAATATACCAATATGAAGGTAGGTGATCAAAACTATAACAATTATTTGTATATATTTCCTATTATTATCTCATCAACAAGATAATAATTATTAAGCTTTATTAGCGCATAAGTGTGTGGTGTGTCTATATATATATATATATTATATCATTTTTTTTTGTTGAACTTGATTTTTTTTTAAAAGAGAATTTCTTCCATGGAAATGATTTATATAATCAAATGTGACAGCTAATGAGTCAGATTTGACTCTTTGTACAGAGCCAAATAGTCAAAATCATCCAATTCACATGCACCAACGTGAGTTAGATGATTTTAATTTGCCATCTGGCTCCGTATAAAGAGTTAGATTTGACTCATTAAAAAATCACAAATGTGACATGTTTATCTAATTTTATATCATTCCCAACGCGTCCATCAAAATTCCTACTAGTAATGTCTTTTTGTATTTGTTAAAGCTTTTATAAGTTTAGCCGTTCTTTGAATATCTTTATCTAAATTGAATTATAAGGAGAAATTATAATGATGTGAAATGAGTAGTGTAAATTTAATAAAAATTTTAAAATTGTGATTATGAATGAGTAGTTGTCAAATCAGTTATAGGTGAGATTATAATGTATTTTCATAAAAGAGAATCCAACACCTCTTAATCCTCTTTGTGGCAAGTTTTTTACTCTATCCATCCCAAAAAGATATCCCCTATTAACTTTTTATCCATCCCAAATTATATTCTCTTTTTCTTATTTTTCTAAAATACTCATATTTATTATACCTGTTAAATAAACTAAAGGACATATTGGAAAATATATTCTTAATTGTACATTTCTAATAAATATTAATTAAGTTTTCTTAATCAATATGAAAAATGAAAGAGGAATATCTCTATGGGACGGAGGAAATAATTTCTTTTGTTAGAAAGTAATTTTTATTTGAAATGTGCGGTAAAAAGGTAGAGAGAAATTATAAAGAAATGTGAAAAATTATTATTTATATAAACTGTGTGGTTAATATTAGTTTGATTTGTTGAAAGTTTTAGTTATGAAATGTTAGGGGAGGTCAAGCTCAACTTTTCAACTTTTTGGACAAATATGTGGTGATGTCTGTTTTCCTTTTCCGACTTTTCCTTTTCATCATTTCTCATAATTTTCTGCACTTTTACCATTTGCTATGGGTTATATCACATTAAATTTGATCTCCTCCTATATGATTAGCAGTGTTATGCCGTCAATTGTTTGGGAGGAGAATGAAACTAGCCCATGTCCTCAACACATTTCACTGACGATTTTTGTTCATGCAAATTTACGAGCTTGAAATTTGGTTAATCTCTACATCACAAAGACTAGTTAATGTGAAGGCACATAAAGAAATTGATAGATGAAAAGTAAACGCAACATTTAAAAAAGAAGTAACAAGTAATGATGAGTAGTATTCTAGCACCATATATGCCATATGATATGATACTATATAGCACATGTGGCGTTCATAGCCCAATGCACGCTACATGTGCCATAGGGTGTCATACCATATGACACAAATAGTGCTAGAAAATTTTTCTAGTAATGATTCCGAGAAAAGAGTAGGCAACGCAATTCATGAGAGTTTCAAAGCAATTAGACAACTGGACATGTCAGTTCAATTACGCCTCTGTGAATTTTTGTAGATGTGGCAGTTAAATAGAAGGACGTGAAATCTAGATGCCATAGCTCTTCCGATCTCTGAAAATTGCTCTCTAACGGTTTCTTCCATATCCTCTTTCTTCTTTCATGTAGAAATAAGCAAACCAAAAATTTTAATTTATGTTTGGTGGTTGTTGAGGAGAGAGGACAATGAAACACGTAGGCGTGTTGGTGGTTAAGGCTCGAAGAGATCGGAAGAGCTATATATTGATTAAATGAAAAGAGTTGTAATACAATTTTACCGCAATTTTCCGCCCTTTTTCCTAGAATTAGGGATAATTTGGTATTTTTACTTCCAAATGTGAATTATCTTCAAAATTTGAGTTATCTCATCTTTATAATTCTATCTTATCTTCATAATTATATCTTTAGATACCTTATATTCTTTTTTTAAAAATATTCCTTTGAAAGTTGATTAAGACATCATCATACCACACGAGTCTGACGCACATAAACAAAGTTAATATAGTTGTTAATTTTTATGAATTGATTATTTATATTGTACGAAAAAATATATATATGGGCATCTATGTAATCTTCTTCTTAAACAAATATATGATACTATGCTACTATATCAAGTTTTTCAACATTTTTTTAACACAAATGTGGGCGTCTAATTTCTCAAATCCTTATAATAAGTTAGATTATTTAGAATTATTCTTCCCGTGTATCGCACGTGTGAAAAATTAATATAGTAGTAGTTATATTAAAGTTGCTGATTCATTTAGTCACGCAACAAGTTTGGAACTAAATAAGTTGCTTCATAATGTCTATTTTTATTTTTTGCCAACCTACCTCCAGAGGCTGCCATTTGTGCACCATGGTTGTGCACTGTGTTTGTAATGTTTTGGATTATTGAAATAAGAGTAATGATAAACTTTCAGATTAGTTCATTAATTAGGTTATTGGCTGTGTATTAATATGAAGGGTAAAACTGTAAATTAAGGCATTTAAATAATTTAGCTTTAGATATTTTTGGGTTAAAATTGTAAACTAGTGAATTAATTGGTAAACGAATCTGGAGGTGTAACATTACTCTTGAAATAAATAAATGATTAATGTTTCAAAAAGAAAAATATGTGCACCATTGGAGAAGCAGTTTTGAACCACACTGTTTATATCGGATGTGACAGTTTTATTTTCTGAGACCGCATATACCACTGAAGATGCTGACAAAGTTTTTCGCCCTGAACTTGATTCTTAATTTTCAAATAATAAACGGAACAAAATCTCATCATCATCCCACACAATTTTGACACGATTACGTTGCAAAACTCTGATATGTCAAAATTTTGAACTTGACAAATATAGAAGAGATACCGAGAGTGCTCAAAACATTCTTGAGTTCCTTGTACTATACTATTTGCAAGAGAACATGAAGCATTAAAGGAAGGTAACCTTAAAAGCTTCGAGCTAGACTCATAGTGTCAGATTCATAAGCTTCTGCCAGCAAAAAACTACCTCTTCCCCGTCTCTTGCTCTCTGATCTAGCTTTTCGGGTTGTAGACCGAACTTGCATCTCATACCTGAACATTGAAGAAAACTACTCAATAACTCAGACATCACATCATTATTCATGTATATATGCAAAGGATGAGATTTTGTTGAATAAAACTTCAATCTTCATATTATATAGCCTATTCAAATTAGGCCATCCATGTTAAAGCTAGCTGATACTCAGTTTTAGTCGAGAATTACCCCCGAGCCTTCTTCTTCTCTTTGGGTCTCATTAGGTTGTTTTCTTTGCCAACCAGCTTCCCGTTCTCCGGATTAGAAGAATAACCTAAAAGTTTCTGGGCGCTAACATTGGGAAAAAGTCCATCATCCTTGTATTCAGAACTACTGCTTTCAGCAGTGGTGACCCTTGAGGCTGAGAGCGATGACATTGAATAAGATTGCTGAGCAGGACGAAGATATTTATTATTTTCTTGAATGTTAAGAACTTGATCAGAAGAATCAAAAACTTCATTAGCATCAACCGACCGCTCAATGCATGCAGCAGAAGCCCCTGAAGTATGCTGTCAAAAAGAAGCATAATGAGAAAGGAAATGCAGAAACTGAAGGATGAAGATACTAAGTGAACATCATGCTTATCCAACAATTCATGACTAATCTGCTCGGCCAGAAGAGCAGGGACTCGGAAATTTGAAAATAGAAATCCAAGAAAGAGCATATAAAGAAAGACCTTTTGTCAACCCAACTTCAAAAAGGAAACATACTGTCATTGATAAGGCCATGTTCAGTATTAACAATAGCTGAAACTTCTTGAAATACTTCAACAGTAGACAGCGGGAAAGAGATATATATCAAACCTCAATCGTTCTTCCACGTCCATTATCTGCTTTACCAAGTGATGGATGTATCTCAGCACATGAGCACGCCATATTTTCGTCATCATCCAAAGCTCTTGTCTGCTCGGGCTCATCTCCAAAGAGCTCTTCAAAGTTACGAAATGTTAAATCAACATCCGGTATGTAGAGATCATCCAGACATTGTAGTTCATCACAAACTCCAATATCTTGCATATTTTGAGGCCAAAGCTGCAGAACTCAAGCGATTAATAAGTGCATACTTAATCTTACCCAAAAAAAAAAAAAGAGCACTAATCAAGAATTCATCAGTTTCAGCACAACTTAGAATCCCATGGTCATGCAGTTGGAGATGATTTCTGGGTTGAATTGGCTTTTTTTGATCGATAATCGTAACTCTAATAAAGAAATGATTGATAATGATTTTTGCTACAATCCAAAAAAGGGTTATGTGCATGTGCAACATAAAACAATGAAGAAACCTCATTATTGAAAGCCGGACTTTTGCACAGCCAAATCGCATCTCCTTGCAAAGGATTCTCAGAGCCTGTCAAATGGCCCAAATGTGTCAAATGTGACAAAAAGGACTCCTCAGTTATGTCCTCATGAGTAGTGCCAACATAATGAAGTTCATAATGCTGATCGAGTGAGCGCTCCGTATGCATTTTTGGAATTGTATCGTATTTATATGATAATGAGTCCGCTTTTCCTTTGTCACGTACTAAACCAGAACAGTCACTGCCCTCAGAGAGCTGAAGCCTTCTTAAATCTAGAATTTGTTGCAAAATCAGGCAAGTATCCTGCTGGTTATCGTCTTTAACTACCTAAAAGGAGCACAAAGTGTTAATGCAAACAACTAAAATGTCGAAAACTAAACAAGATATATCTTTATGCGTTACCATACTAAAATTTCCAATAAATCAATAAATCGATCTTTTAGTTAGTTTAATGGCATTATTAGTCCATATACCTCAGTTTTTCGACTGCTGGATCCCACTTCAGATT
This sequence comes from Nyctanthes arbor-tristis, assembly GCA_963692815.1. Taxonomy (NCBI): domain Eukaryota; kingdom Viridiplantae; phylum Streptophyta; class Magnoliopsida; order Lamiales; family Oleaceae; genus Nyctanthes; species Nyctanthes arbor-tristis. Next base: position 14,558 of record CAVNYN010249362.1, read on the forward strand.
CTGTAAAGGAGAAAAAACATATGCTTAGTTTCAGATGCTAATGAGGAGACTCTTCAAATATATCTCAACTATCAAAACCTGAATCTGCGGTAGCCGAAGAGAAAAATTGATCCTTGAAGCTACTCTTGGTTTCCAATTTATTCAAGTCAAAACCCCATAACTCAGCTAAATCCATGGCAGGAGGGCATCCCACATAACTACTGACCATTTTTTTCTGGTGTTGAGTAGAGACATGATGGCGAATATCACAGCTTCGGCACATAAACATTTGATGGTCGAAACACCGGACATATGCTGGACGTCTTTTGCAAGACTCACAAAAAAGTGTGCGTGGATGCCGGTTGGAAAGAGCATTAGCAGAATGAACCTTGGCATCACAGGATAAGCAAAGACGTGCCACATCAGACTTACAATACACTACCGGCCTTAACGCTGTGCAAAATTCACAAATGCTATCCATTGCTGCTTTCTTCACATAACAAAACCGGAGTTCTAATTAAGGAATATCTTCCATTTCAGAGTCCAACCATTAGCTTTCTTTCTCAGTATACAAGTAAGATAGATGAATAAATGAATATCTGAGTGAAAAACAGAACATTAAATCTGCTGATAAATGCTTAATCTCATTCATATTCGATCTCTCTAAGCAGAAGGAAATTGAATTAATCAAGATCTGGGATCAACCAAGGGGAAAATATCAAATCATTATTGAGTAAAAAAATTACATTTCCATTGATAATAGTTTCTGAGACTGTCACTTGAAAAAGTAATAATGATTAAACTAAATGACTAGTGACCGTAAACTTAAAAATTATAATTAGAAATCAATTTTCACCAACACCAAATGAAGAATTAAAAATATAAAATTAAAACTTCTACTGAGGATCCTAGTATATAAACCTCTACAACTCCGGTAAACATATAACCAGAAAAACATGAAAAACAAAGCATTTTTTCCCTTCTTCTCCTGATTACTTGATTCTGTTGGAGTAATGTCTAATCGTGTGTAATAATATGCAAGAAATCCCATATAAATAGAATTCCAGTAAAAAGAATCACAACCCACCTGGGATCATGTGTCCAAGAAGATAACTTTTTCTGTCGAATGAGCAGAAAAATGAGAAAACCCTTGTGGCTTTGTTTATAACGAAAGAGGGAAAATGGATAAAGCGAGTCACAAGAACGAGTAAGTGCTGGTGTATTGTTACTTCTTGTTCATAATCATGATCTGGCAAAAGGGCATGGGAGTTTATCTGCCTTGTTTGTCTCTCTATGTTTTGGAAGTCACTTTTTGATCCAACGTGTGATCCTACGTGGGAGAAAAAGTGGTAATAAATGGTAGGGTCGAAAAGCGTTATCTGCCTGCACGTGAAAGTTGGATCCTCTGATCCAATAGTTGACGCCTCAGGCCAATGATGAGATGACACGTTAGGGGAAAGATTTGAGTGACCGCGCTCAAGTATGGGGAAGAGGGATCCGGAACTCCAACATATTTCTTTCAGTTAGGTTACCACTTACCATAGATGTTTTGGCTCCATTTGGCACAATAGATATATCGTAGAATAATGTCTTATTTACTAGATGAATAATTTTAATTGGACAAGAAAGTAGACTAGAAACGTGATAAAAAGGACATGCAACACGTGTGATTACTATTAATATAGTTGTGCTGTGACTTGTTGAAAAGTAAAATCCTGTTCTTTGTCAATTTTGTTCTGTTTTTTATATATGTTTTTTATTCAAATAGCACAACTCTTTTTAGGAAGACCAAATTGAGTCTAATTTACATTTTCTTATTTAGCGTTGAGGGGAAAGTGAGGAAGGAAAAGTAAATGAGAAAAGAAGAGGAAAATGAATTCTTCATGTATTTTCCAATCCAAGAATGTATTTTTTTTAACCCAACACGATTAAGGGTTTGTCTCACACTATGCTCGTAGTGAAAATAAAGGTACATCTTTTGGTATATTTATGAAAACCTCATTCTTCTAGTGGAAAATGTCAATTTATATCCAATTTTGATAAATAGCATTAATCTGATTCAAATCTATAGATTTTGTCAGAAATATGAAAAAGTAACACATTATTTTGTGAAATAAGTCATGTCATGTGCGTTAACAAAGGCTGTCAATATAATGTTCCCAATGTGTATACATTTTGAAAAACACCAATTATAATTGAAGGGTGATGATCAAGAGTCTACTTGGGCTCTATAAAGAGTCCAACAATGAGTCTGAGAGCAAGAAATAAGAATATGTGAGGAATGCGAGACAAGTGACAGTAGAAGACAATTTATTTAGTTGATTCAATTAACAAAATGTGACACATTGTCAAACTCATTATGCAACCCAATAGTGTGCTCTTAACGATTTCATCTACTACTATGCAAAGGGGAATGTGGGGGAAATTTTTTATTTTTCCTTTTATCCTTACTAGTTGTATATTCGTGCGTTACACGGAATAAAATAATTAGTAAAAAAAAGATACGTAATAGTACGAAAAACTAAATAATTATAATTTTATTGCGTACTACTCGCTCTTATACATATGTTACTAATATACATAAATAAAATGAAATTGAAACGAACAATATTTTTACTTGGTACAAAGCTAATTAAATTGTCATTCTTAGAACAATACTCTTAAGTAATAAAAATAAGAATGAAGAATTTTTACAAAATTAAGTTTATATTGAGTATGAAAACTAAGAAACCATAGAAAAAAAGATACATCATTTATAGAACTCTAAAATTACCCCATGCCCACAATCCTTAGTCAATAGGGTGGATTATATTCATTTATTAGAATGAATTATTCTCCACATTCTCCACAATATTTTTTGGAAAAATTATTTGTCGCGTTTCCTAATCACTATTCACTAAATCTACTATAAAAATCTAAAGTACACAGTCTTCTATTACAAAAGTCCCAAGGAGCAATATTACAATAAATGATAAATTCTATATGATTTACCACTTACCCCGAACATTAATTGTTAACCACTGTCCATTCTACAAAGAATTAAAAGAATTTTTTTATTTTTATTCTAAATCTTTATCATAAAATATTATTACTATCATATTCCCTCAACTTACATTTTTACTAATATATATGTTTCCAAAAAAATAATAGATTAAGTATTGTACTAAATATATAGACATAAGTTTTATGACGTGTGATTTATCGTATTGAATCAAAGTAAAAGTTTTGAAACTGATTTAATTTTACTTTATTATTATATCATTAATCTCACGAGTAGGCACTTAATTGAAATAATAAGAAGAAGTCTCAATAACCTAATACTTGAAATTTGTCTATCAGCTGTTAGAATTTTAAAGAAATATTAAATCTTTGAAGATCGCCTAAAAGCTAATCGAATAGAGTAATTCTAGAGGGACATGAAAAGAGGACATTATTAGGAGACATTCTCATATGGCACACATTCATTGGGTGATGATTACATGACTGCTTTTTCATCATCTAATATAAGTGTGCCACATGAGAATGTCACCTAATAATGTCTCATTTTCATGTCCCTCTAGAATTTTTCAATAGAATATGTATAACAAACATTACTATATAACAAATAGCATATTATATAAAGAATAAAAATATAAAAACACAAGAATACATTAATTGAATCAATAAGAACAATGAGCTTAGTAATAGTGAAGTTCAAAATCATTTAAAAGACAACATACATTCTTACATATAATTCTTCGTATATATATACAATAATGAGAAAAATCGATTATCACAATTCGATATATCTGAAAACATAAGTTCAATGACAAATGCACAATATTATCAAATTTAAATTTATCATCTCTATAATTAAAGTTAGCGATAAAATATAAGAGATTCCAACACGAATAATAGATACTGAAAGATAAAATATGAGTTGAACAATATATTATAAATATTGATAATATTTGTTGTAAACATTTTTATGTACAGTTTTTGAAAAAATAAAATGTGATGAGAATTCAAATAGAAATATGTGTTATAATTTATACTCAACTTATTAAGTTAATACCAATCTAGGGCACATCATTTTGCACCAAATCTAAATTTTCGAATATCGTATGGTTTAATTAAAGTGAGGTCAGATATGAAGGGGTTTACAAAAAGAAACGACGTTTATCTCACAATAAGAGAATAAATATTCAAATCTAATTAATCTAGAAATTGGGGGGCAAAAAATGAGATGTGATATGCATCACATTTTAATTGATCTTAAAATGGAAGGAATCCTAACAGTAAAAATGAAAATAAGCCAAGTTCTAGTTGGATATCTTTCCTCCGTACCCTGACCTTTTCTAATAGCCCCACTCATACCTGCCCCATACCTATTTCAAACGGGTATGAGGTAGGGTGGCTTGCGTTGAGTAGGTAAAAACTATCTGTTACCCACTCTATTTTTAAAAAAAATCCTAATAAAACCAAAAAAAAATTGAAAAATGCATTAAAAAAATTCAAATAACATTAAACTTAACATACACAGTGGATATAGTGAATTAACTAATTAAAGGAGATTAGAGTTTGTTATAGAATTAACCTTTTAAAGATATTTGAATTTATTAGTAAAAAAGACTAACAAACAAAATAAATAGGCAAAAGTGATTAAGGTTTAGTTTTTAATGTAACATTTTATGAAAATTTTAGAAGTTCTATTTTAACTAAATCCTTGAATAATGCTCAACTGTAATAAATTGGTTATTAAATTTTGTAATCGGATAATTAGTTATGATATTTTATAAGAATTTGAAAACATTTTTAGGTTGCTTTGACAAAGACAAGAGTGAGTGCTTGGATTTATATCAATTATATTCATCGATTAGTAGTGTTGTCAAAAGAATAATAAAATCTAATCGGGTAACGAATTTAGGGCCAAAGAGTACTTAAACCAAAAACGCGGCACTTAAATAAGTATTGCCAGAAATATAGGGACTTACTTATAGAGTACATTAAGTGAAGGGTTCATTGAGCAATAAGTGGAAAAAAAAATCTAAAGCCACTTGGACAAATGAGGAATTTCTCACATGAAATAAATTTGAGAACACTTAGTACTTTGATTTGAGGAGATGAAATCTTAGACTTCCAATTGGATTCACTTCCATTGGGTACTTAGGGACATTTGGGGCTTTTATCAGAGGTGGAATCCAAGATTTTTAGGAAATAATTAAGCAAATTCGTCCATAAATACCACTACTCTTAGAACACTCTCCAAAGGCTTCTAAAGCACTATCTAGTCTCTCAACAAGCTCTCCTCATATACACATAGAACCCCTACTTAAAAAGTCACTTTGATTGAGGAATATCTAATGATTTGAAAGTATCTTTCACATACCAACAACCAATAATTTTTAAAAGAACAAGAGCAAAGGTGAGTAAAAAATACTTGGGTTCCATTGGCATTAGGTATGGGCGTGATTTGGTTTGGTCGTAGTTTTAAGAAAACCAAACCAAACCAAAAACCAATGGTTTTTTGAAATAAACATTTGGTTTTGGTTTGGTTTGTCTGGTTATGGTTATATAACATCGAATTTCCAAAATTTAAAAATAGCAAGCATAACTCATTTGAAAGTTGAAATGATAAGTTTGGTAAACAAAATAATATATAGTAAAATTAATGCAATTTATTGAAGTTTCAACTAACTAAGAAGCGAATCTAAGTCTTTAACTAAAGTTTAATAAAACAAACATGAACTCATCTTCTCATATAAAAGCACTGAGGTAAATTATCAATTATCAAATTCCATCTTCAATCCTTCGTCGTGTCCAATTTTTTATTTCTGAGCAATTGATTCCTTCACATGAGACTTTAAAATCTAAATTCGGTTATGATTTGGTTTTTGGATCAAAACCATAACCAAACCATAACCTAATGGTTATTGGTTTTAATAACCATAACCGTTTAAAATTTTTAAAAAACCGAACCAACCTGAACCAAACCGCTTGGTTATGGTTTGGTTTGGTTGGTTATGATTATTTTGCCCATCCCTAATTGGCATGCATATATTTTAAAGAATGAGCAATTGTTCGTGTCATATCATGATAATAAATGGATTTGTTTTTTTCCATATGAGTCACTAGCTTTGCCTTACCCATTTTGTATGGAATTGCCTTGAATTGCTCCCACACTATGACTTATCCAATGATCCCGGGATATGGAAGACTATTGTGGTGTTTGATTTGAATTGATAATGTTAATTGTTTGAAACTTCAGTAAGGGTCAACCGAGGTTAATTGTGGATCCACTTACTATTGTGATGCTATGGCCAAACTTAACATTTGGAAGGCATTAACTCACGCCACGTATAGTAGGTAATTTTAGTGTTCGGACCCTATATTACATTCAAAAGAAGTTTATGCATGTTTACATTTCATAAAATTTTAAGGTGAATGATTTCTTTTTGGCCTTATGGCAACCTAATCATTGTGTTACTCATGGGGTATTTTTTGCTTTTTTAGTGTCTTTTATCTCTTTTGTCGATGATCAACCGTAGAACTTATGAAAAGCAAACCAAAGATTGGAGGCTTTCTCGGGACTCAAGCAAGATTACGCGTGAAATAGAGACGGACATTTGGGCATACTACGAAGATGCACCGGAGTTTTGGATGTACTTAGGAATATCATATGAATATAATATATATTGTGTCTACACCCTCACTCACCTATATTATGATAAAATTTGGAAAGACAAATCCGTGTTTCTTACCTAATGTAATAGTCTAGTAAGTAAAGATAGTAGACTAAATATATTGATATATATAAAATTAAGGTAAAGATATAACATGGGATGTAATGATAACTTTTGCTTAGATTGGGAGGACTCATTTACATTTAGAGGCTCCCCAATCATTTGTTCGGATAGTAATCAATAAAATGGTTTTTATATTGTGTATACTTACGTTCATGTTAACTCTTAAAGAGCCTACTTTTAAATATACTTTAGACAAGTAAAACCATCCACGAATCATAAAATCAAAATTGATTTAAGTAGTTTTCACCAAACAAGAGAAATTAGTAAGCCACTCTTTTAGTTTAATGTTAAGCAAAGTAGAAAATTTAAAAGAAATATCAGAACGAGTTTCACGAAAATTAAGCATTTATTGAAATTGCTTGTCTCGTCCCTTACTAGTATTTTAACTAGTTTCGTTAAACAAGAGCTTCCGCCACCATACACAAGAAACAACTTAACAATATGAGGAAAAAATAACTTGGACGTGACAGTTAAATTCAATTGTCTCAGGTGTGAGAAAATCACGGTAAAAAGGTACCAAGACTTAGTTAACTTAATTAATATATAGATAGATATAGATAAGGTTTTGTTTCTTAATTTTACACTAATATATCTCTATCAATTTAGTTTTATTTTTTTATTATCAGTATTTTCAATCAATTCATTAATGTTTAACTTTTCACTTTCCAACCCCTTTCCTTTTCTTCTTTTCCTTTTTCCTTTTTCAACTTTCACATAATTTACAGATTTAGTTTTAATTAAAAAAATTATTTTAACCTAACTAATAACTTGTGGACTATAATTTTAGAAGTTAAATTACTTTACAAATTCATCTTGCATAGGACACCTGTTGCATTTAGATTAATGCTTAAACTTATGTTTTTACATTTTGTATCGGCCTCTGTAAAAAAAATAATAGGAATTTATTTAAAAAAAAAAAAGGATGCAACCGCAAAACCATTTTTTCTTGGGACGCACCTGATATTTCCCTGCACACCTAATGTCCGATTTATCAGTCTACTCTATGATTGAGGTCGATTGGCATCACACCTCTGTCATTTTTTCTTATATATATATTTTTAATTACCCTAATAAAGTCAAGACAATATTATTACTTCAAACACACAGACACTGATTTATTTTTTTTATACATAAAATGTGCACCGCATATGCTTATTACTCAAACAATTAAATGTAAAAAAAAAAAAAGCGTTAATTTATGTACCATCGCATCTATGACCTCATATAGCATCTCTAATGATTTCGACCAATTTATTGATAAAAGCATCTTAGTGCGAAAAAATAATATGCCCCGATGTATTTAGGGAATAGTCGCTTCAAAGTAAATTCTCTTGAAGAGATTCCTTTCTATTATCATTCTTATTAGATACGATAATGCGTCTCCTCAAAATTACATAGAAATCACCTTACCATAATCTACAATGATGAAATGCAGATCCAAAATCAAGGTAGAATGTCATGGGTGAACAAGATCCAACGGAACACTAGTGATCAACTCTTCTTGATGGAAACAAAGATGGCATAATAATAGCAAGACCTCACTAGGTAAATATTAAAGCATCAACACGTCGTTCTGGGGAGTTTTCCCAATAAACCAAAATTTATCAATTCAATACAAACCATATTCTTCATATTAAAAAAAAAAAAGAAAAGACTTTCCAATTATCTTTCTTTACATTATCACTGCATATTCTCCCAAAAAAAATCAACTTTCAAAAATCAAATTCTTCATAAAGCTCCCTAGAACAATAAATATGCTGAAAAAGGAAACAAATGCTAGCCCTTCATGTGGCATTAGTCAAAAAAAAAAGAAGCCAAATGAAAAAGAAGAGTCTTGGACACAAAGTGGACGGTAAAAATATACGTGTTCTTAGACTATGCAGGAGAGAACCTGGAAAACTCCAATTGTGCCAAACAAGAGCTAAATGCAGTAAAAGCTGTAGATGCTTCAGCACACTTTTTGCCTCAATAACGCTAGGAATGATAATAACACACTGACACTCAATGTCTTATTCATGATCATGGTTTTCCAATGACTCATTTTATCGAAGTTCTGCTCTTTCTTGAAAGTTCAGCAGCTCACTTTTGTGGTTGCACACAAATATTCAAGAATTTGTTTTATGCATGAGTTTCTTTCAACCTTGTCTTCCTTTCATAACTTTGTGTGTACACCTGTGCCAGACGGGGTGCTTGGGATGTCTAACAAAAGTTATTAAGGTAGGGAAAACAAGAAATGAAAAGATACAAGAAATGGAAAGATATCCTTTACATTACGCATTTTCATTTTCTTTGAACTTGAAGTGATACTCATCCAGTAAATGTTAATAACATGTTTGAACAAAATGTATCATATGCTTCTAGCTCAATCATATTAGCAGTATATATCTAACAAGCCTGAAGTTTCTCCAGCACAGAGGTATTGCGAAAACACCAAGAATAGCAGCAAAATCAAAGGTTAACTTCATTAATAGATAGATCTTTGATAAATCAGTGATATTATTCTCAGGATGAAATAGAAATTGAGAAAAATTTTCCCAACACAAAAGGAATAGGAAAATTATTTGTTAAATGAGTTGTGCTATTTGAACAAAAGTACATACAAAAATTCTAACAAAACCAACACATGGCATAATCCTGTTTTTTCAACATATGACATCACTTTTACATCAATACTAATCACATAAGATCCATGTCAATTTTGTCATGCTTTTTGTCTATTTTTTTAGAATTATTTGTTAAATAGGTGACAGAATGTTCAGGCTTCAAAAGGGCCTAGATTTTCATTAAAACAGGATCCAGGATAGTAATATATCTTGGAATTTTCAAGGTAACAGGTTAAAACATAGAACATTATCCAAATATTATTTTAGGATTGCTTTGCAGTGTCACTTTGAAATATTTGGAATTGTAGTGTACACGCACATTTGACACGTGCAATACAAGAATGTGCATTTAAATTTGATTTTTATGTCCTTGCAATCCCAGATATTGTGCTTCATAAAATGCAAAAATATCAGGTTTTATTTATTAACATATTTAAAGACATTAAAGTTTCTTTCTACAAATAGTCATAAATCCTGCATTCTTATATGCTTTCTCTCATTCGTTTTCAAGATTTATCATCTATCTAAGTCTCAGTCCAATTGGAAAACATGGATTGCTTGAAGAGTCCTGGAGAAAAACCTGCTGTCCTGACACCTTATCAAGGACTTCGGATTCTAGTGGTTGATAAAGACACAATTTCATTGCTGCCCACGGCAGCAATTCTTGAGCAACATTCCTACAAAGGTACTTGATGTTTCAAGTTCCCATTTCTTTTATCACCATTTGTCTAAAGAAACCATCCCAAGTATAAAAATCCCAATGGAGGAAAGTAAGGAAGATTTGTATTTCAAAAGAAATCCCAGCTCTATATCGTTCCAGCTACTTAACAAGAATATATCCAAAACTTTACCTTGTATGTATCTTCATTTTGTTTTATTGATTGATAAAGGACTGTCAATGTTTGACACGACAGGTCACATGCCAGACACCAACAAGCACTACTAGTAAGAGTTTCCTTGCTCCATAGCATTAAAATAACACTCAGTTAGAATATGAAGTCAATAAGAGCATCTCCAATACTCAAAATCTTTAGTGTTGGTCTAAGAGAGAGAGATTTTTAATCACTTTTCACTCATTAAAACCATTTTATCCTTACTATTCATTCCTCATGTTATGTGTAAGATCTAAAAATACACTCATCGTCCCTTCTCCACTACTACTTTATTATTATTTTTGAATCTCTCTCTCTCTCTCCCCCCCCCCCTATTTTTCACTTTTCCCTCTCCTTTTTCCCTACACCTCATTACATCCACATTTAATTAAAATAATCATCTTCTCTCTATCTCTCTCATCCAGCATCATCTCATGACCTTAACCTTGCATTGGGGATGCCTAAAGCTCTCTCTGAACTCTTAGCACCATGAGCAGCGCCATACATTTACCATGTTATTGATTTTTATCTTCCTTTCCAACTTTTTATCTTATGTGCAGAACTAATTTTTTCTGAAAGTGTTATATGCACAACATGAGTAAAGCACGAACGAAAAACTGATAATTTGGGGGGGGGGGGAGGGGTTCAATGGTCAAATTAGTGTTAGGTGAAATTATATTTTTAGTCTATAATAAGAATCAATTAATCAAACAAGACAGAACTTTTTACTAAAGTTTCTGAAGCACTGGACACCATGAATTATGTTACCAATATACTATTTTGTACAACTAAACACTTTTGCATAATTTATGACTTAACTAAGAGAGGCCAAATTTGTATTTCTTTCTTCTTCATATTTATGCAGTCATTAATCTTTTATAATTTTGTTCCAGTCACAACCACTGAACTGGCAACAGTTGGTCTGTGCATTCTGCAAGAATGCACCAACCTATTTGATCTTGTCATGGCTGATTTTAACATGTCAGAAATGGACTGCTTTGACTTTATAGAAAGAGTAAAGCTGACCAAGGACTTTCCTATCATTGGTATGATCTAAATTTCTTCACAAAGTTCTCCCCCTTCTGTGTTTTATTTTGTTTCTAATAATATTTATGTTCAGTGACGTCCTCCACGCTAAACAAGGACATGGGGAAGAAAGCCCTAATAAAGGGTGCATGCTTCTTTCTTGAGAAACCAATGTCTACTAATGACCTCAAGAATGTGTGGCAGCATGTTTGCAGGAAGAAAAGCTGTCTAAAAAATAATGCAGGAGGGGTAATCAAGCCGGTCACTGATCAAGAAATTGCTTCTGAAAGTGATATGGTAGAAAAAGGATGATAATTTCTTCAAAATTGAGAGAGGATGTAAATCATGTGAACCTAAAAACAAAGAGGTAGGGGAAAATCACCAGTCTGATACTAATCTCGAGGGTCTAGTAGATAAAAACAGATCAAAACAATCATCAGAAAGTTGCTTCAAAAGGCCAAGGTCAGGACAGAATGATGAACTGGGAATATTAAAGAGAACAGGTAACAGTTGAAAACGGAAGGAGCTACACCTAGTCGACCAGTAGAAGATAACATCAATACCTCGAAAGCTTTAGGCGAAGAACAAGGAATCAATGTAAAGAAGCGGCATAAACGATGGACTCCAGAACTTCAACTGAAGTTCAAGGAAGCTATCAGCTCGTTAGGAGAAAAAGGTTACCTACTTTACATCTGAACCTTATTAGTTATACGCTTGTCTTCCTTAAGATAACCTTTGTCCATGTTTTGAGATTCAGATTCCAGCTCCAAAAGAGTATTGGAAAGGATGAATTTCCCTAACGTAACGCTACGCCAAATTGCCTGCCATATGCAGGTATCAAGTGGACTATTGCCTAAAAAGGGGGAAAAATGCAAGGCAGTCATTTCTTTTGATGGAATTTATTTAAGTTTTTGCTCATATGCTTGTTAATGTGTCTCAAGAATTTCATCACTGATCGAGAGGGTAAGGTATGCCACAAGATGTCATCTAGATTGCTCAAATCCATCCTGAGATATTAGTTAACCTGACAATTTGCTGGTTAGATATTGTTACTAGTGCTAAGATCATCCCCAATCCTCGTACTCTATTTTACAGCATCGGTACTCTAAAATACAATACAGTAATCTCTATTTTAAAAAACTTCTCTAACCCACAGACTCTATCTATTCTTTATAACCATTTTTTTTTAATTTTCCTTTTATTTCCAACCATTAACATATTATAAAAAATAAATAATAATTGTTTCAAAATAACACTAGATTAAAATGACGAAAACAACACAAAAACCTAAAAATTAAAAATTAAAAAAAAAATGAATTGAACAAACACACGTGAAAATGTTAAAAAAAGTGAACTAAACAAACACACGTCACGTGAAATGTTAAAAGATAAAAATAATAAATAAATAAATAAAAATAAAGTAAAACCATGCAATGGCATTTACGTAATGAAATAGAAATGTCAAATGATTTAGCGGTGCTACCGTCTGCTTTTAGCGCATGGTTTGGGAGGGGTCCATGCGCCAAAATTACTCCATTTTGGCGTACGGTTGGGAACACCCTAACAAAATATATTTAGGATACCATATTTCACTTTCATTTTCTTATAGCATCCACATTGGTAATGCTAAAGTAGGTTGTTAGTGGAGTCATTGGTTAACAACTCAAAAAACAACCTATATTGGTAGTGTTAGTATAGTTGCTAAAAGCATTTAATGTAGCAAGTTGTTGGTTTTATTGTTAAAGTTAACAATAAACTTAACACTTTATGTGGTATTATGTATTCTTTTTTATTTTAATTAAATTGAGATTGGTCCACTATTTGACTATTGAATTGATTATTAAATTTAACACTCTTATTTAGAATCACCAATGTGACGCAAATTAATAGTTAAATGTAACTTGCTTAGGTGTCACTTAACAATCGCTAAAAACTCTACTTTTTACTTATGTGGATAGTTAATTTTAGCATTATCAATGTTGATACTCTTATCTTTTATCAATTCATCTGATAATTTATGCTGTTACTTACTAGTTGTGTTTCTTTCAGAAATATAGAGTTCAATCCCAAACTACTGAGGTTACACCCAAAACCACGAAAATATCATCCAATTCATCTACTGAAAAGAACTATCTGCAAATTCTGAAGCAAGATGATTCAGTTGAACCATCAGGCGGACAGATGAATGAGAATTTTAACTCATGCAGGAAAATGTTTCTTTCTACAATCCTGTTAAGCAATCCAGGATTTGAAAACCCATAAACACTACTTGGGCTTGGGAAGATACCCTATAATTTGGCAAGGAATTTATATTTTCCTCATGCCCAAAACCATGGTGGTTCCTATAAATTCAACCAGAAAAGTGATACACCTCCTTATAATGTAGCAGAGAAAACAGATGGAAGAAGAAAACAAGCTCAGCAGTTCGAAGAGAGGATGGGGAATTTGATTACATACATTCCAGAAAATAGGCTACCTGCTCTCCATCAACGGTTGGATGGGAGCCGAGAGTTGCATGGTTCCTGTGCTGTGCCGGTTATGTTGTTATTGGGGCCTTAGACGAACTTCAAAAAATAGATCCCTCTAACAAGTAATAACCGGGGGTTGGAAGGGGGCGGAGCCCCCTGCCCGCGGGTTGGCTGCCCCCGGAAAAATTTTTTTTGGTGCTATATTCTTTTATTTTTTTATCGTAACCTTTAACAATTCTTCCCAAATTAACAAGATTTAGTATGCAATATACGTCATTTGAAACACAATATACACAACATATCAAAAATTACCAAAATATATACAATATACAAAAAATTACCTAAAGACAACACGTCTTGCAGTTGCAGTCTTACAGTTTTAGGGATTTGGGAGGGGGATGTGCGACTGAGCCTCAAATTCGTGTTCTGTTTGTGAAATAATTTTTTTTTTTTATTTTTTGTTAATCTGAAAAAAATTTTTGGGCCAAAATAATGGGCCTTTAAATTTTAAAGAATTGGGCTCTCTTCTTCAAAATATAGGCCCTAAAAACATTTAAAAAAAAAAAAATGATGATTTAAATATTGGGCCAGGTATAACAAATTAGTTTGGGCACCTATTTGTCCTGGGCTTGAGGTGGCTGCCTCATCCGCCTCGGCCCAGGACCGGCCATGTTCATGTGTTTTTCCAAATTCAGATACCTTTCCTTTTGACATTCCTGGAGTCGCTCCAAGAAAAAACGATCACAAAGGGGCCTAGTTCTCCAGGGATTCACCTAATGTAAGCAAGTTCTTGAAACATAGCTAAACCAGAAGTTGGATACAAAGCCAGAATTACTGTTCAACTAACTGGAAATCTTATTGAGAATTTTTGAAATTTTTGAATGAAAACCTTTGCTATTTGTTTTGTATATGTTTACTGGACCCCTCTTCAGCATCAGCCACCGGGTGCAATATTTCTTTCTGGTAAAACCATAATTAGGAAACTATAAAGGTTGCTGTAACGAAAAACTTTACTAGTGATTGGTATATGTTTGCTATATGTTTTGTAGAATGTGTGCAGCACATATCTAGGAAGAGAATGTGCCAAAACTATAATGAGGAAGAGGTGAACACAAGGATCACCGATCTAAAAGTAATAAATACAGATTGAAACCATCAATAGTAAGTTGATTGAAAAGATCAAGCTCAGCACAAAATGATGATCTGGAAATACTCTAGAGAACTCGTAATACTTCTGGCAACAAGAAAATAAAAGGAGCAGCAGATAACCGATCAAGAGAAGAGATCGGACAAGAGTGTAAAACCTTCAGGTGAAAATAGGATCTAACACAGTGGATTTTGGTTGCATCAGACTCTGTAAAGCAAGGATCTGACATGGTAAAGAATGTATCTTAATCAAATATTTGCAGTGGAAGTATTTTCACCCATACACCTTGGGATTTTCATGGTATCTTTAGAATGATCATATATATATATATATGTATATGTGTGTGTATATATATATATATATATATATTTGGAGGATCTTCTAAAGAATATACATCTTTTAGGAAATAGATTCTTTATAGCCTAAACAATAGATCCTTACTATTTCAGGGAATGAAATATTTATATTTGATGCACCTGAGTATCTGACTACTTTATCTGGACTCAGTAGATGGCATTAATGTTTATATCACACACTAGGTACCGGTAGTGCAAAGTGTTCCCTCAGCTGTTCAGGCCCCCATTGATGATCATTTTGGCTAGTGTATGTGGGTCTTAGCACGAGAAGTTCAGAGACACAAATATAATGTTGCATAATGGCTAAACTGTACTAAATAAACCATTCATTGTTATCAAAGTACAAATTTATATGCTTCAATTTTTACGAACTACAATGATCCTAGAATAACGCACAACGCTAACTATTTATATTTGCTCTTCCGATCTTTAAACCAATATCTAGCATTTAGGATCCAAGATGAAACTGTAAGAATGAGTAAACCACCCACAGCAATGGGAGTATAATTGAGAGTTTCCTTGGTAATGGGGTACGCAACTGGCAAAGAGAAAAGAACTGAAATTGTTACCACCCATAAGATCGGAAGAGCAACCAACAAGGACTCCAAATCGTCCCAAGTTGAAAGGCCCAGGATTGAAGGATTTTCGAGCCAATGTCACTCTAAAAAAGATTGGCAGGGCATAAGCTATGTACAATCCGATGGTAGCTACAGACACCATGGCTTCCGATCTCTACTAAGCTTCCAAGTGACTGCCAAAATTAAACAAAAAAAATAGCATATACCATTACCATATAGAGGAATAAATAATTCATTTGGCTTATAGAAAGTCCACCGAGGGTGCCCTATATCATCATCCTTAACTCTGCCACTACATCTTTCCAGCAGCAGGTGGATAAGGATAAAGTAACGAAGAGGGAGATCGGAGTATGATTAATTAATATGGGAAAATATGGAAAATGATTTTTTAAAGAATCTGTGGTTGAGAACGAAAGTTGGAAAATTTTGATTCTCCAAGAATCAATTTCATACAAGGCCAATATAAATGAAGAAGTAGGAAAGGCCATACCGTCAAGGCCATGCAAAAAGCTATAAAAGCTGATAACCAAACTGCATTAATGGGAACTTCTTGCTTGTTAACCTTGTGCCAAAAAGATGATAATGGCATGGCACCATCTCTTGAGAATGCATAAGCCATCCTGAAAATTATTCCATCTTTAGATTATTCCTCTATGAACTTCATGCATTAGCAGATTCAACAGGAGAGTAATATTTACCTTGAATTGCTAGTAATGGAACTCATGCCACAGAAAAATATAGCTACAGCTACTATACCCAAGCAAATTATTCCACCAGCACCATTCCCATATCAACTCTTGAAAGCTTGGTAGAATATCTCAGCAATGGCATAACCACCAGAATCATTGTCTGGGTTTAAAAGTTGTGGGATATCAGTTACCGCAAAGGTGACACCAAGTACATAACCCCATCCAACAATTACAGATATGCCAATAGAGCTTATTATTCCTTTTGGTCCATTCTTATCTGCACTCTTGGTTTCCTCTGTCTGAAAGTAGCCATTGTCAGAAAATTGGCAGCTAGTTAGTATATCTGAGATGCTGAATGCATCTTGCTTCTTCAAGAACTATAATATGAAGTATAAGAAGAAAAGCTAATCATCGTACAGATGTTTAAAGTCTTATAATCCTATAGAACACTACAACTAACTCTTAATGGAACTGCACATCTATCCAGTCCAATAACCTATGAATATCAGTGATAATTTATGGTTCATAATAAGCTAAACAAGAGAACTCACCATATGGGCAGATGCATCGTACCCTGTTAGGGTATACTGACTCATGAGAAGTCCCAGAACAAAAATATAAATTCTGCTGTTAATTCCTTCACCGTTATCTGTGTTGAAGTGAGCAAAAACAAACTCGGCACTGGCTCTTTCAGTTGCAACCAAGGGAATGAGGATCATAAGAACAAAAACTCCTGCAACAGTTTAAACATTCAGATGCAAAAAGTAAGACATTGCACTTTAGTATTTGGAAACATTAGAGAAGCAGTCTGCAGTCTATCCACTTCGTGGTAACTTAGCCCCTAACATAAGTTCTTGTCAGCATAATTCCCAACGTATCATTTTGTTAGTAACACTAGGGGGGGG
>CAVNYN010249362.1:31985-60511 GCA_963692815.1 Nyctanthes arbor-tristis
CAAAAAAAAAAAAAAAAAAAATTGTTTCTCATTTTAGTGATAACCACACAAGAACTCTACCAGCATCTTCACCAGCCCTCCTGAAGCCACCAGCAGCTGGAAACCCTCTTGCACCTGATAGAAAACCCCATCCAACCATTTCTCACCCCCAGTCTCCAAAGCTATCTGAGAGTATCATTCCAGATCTGAAAGAATCTCATACCAACACTCTTAATCATTTCATTACATAGGCAGGCAAGTTGATCTATCCATTGCCAAGTCAGATAAAGCTTTTGATTTCTCTTACACCAGATCAACCAAGAAATCCTGATGAATTTTGTGCTTCCATTGACAGACTAAAAAAATCCCAATTCTGGCCTTTCTATTAGATCGATATTGTCTGAAAGTGGCACATGTATTTGTTTTGAAACAATCGCAGCACAGCATGATCCATAAAGACACGTCGTCCGACGTCAATTTTTGGTCTTGCATGGTTGTTGTTGTCATTGTAAGCTCGAATCATTTATCCTTCCAACAAGACATTGTTCACGGTCAAATTCCAAGTAATTTGGAAGTTATAAAGCTTCAAATTGTCACCTCCGGCTTGGGAACTAAATTTTGAATGATAAACTTTGTAGTTTTTACTTTGTTGCATTTCTTTCCATTCATGTTTTTTTATGCATTATGTAAGCTCTTTTTTTTTAATTTATTTTTTTTTAGTGCAAGGTGGGAATCTTTAGGGTGGTATGGTGACTCGAACCTAGATTAGATACACCAATAAAGGAGAGCCATTACCACTAGGACAAGCCCCCTTGGTCATGTTAAGGCTATAAATATCTTGTATGACGATGAAGAGAGGGAAGACTTGATTGTTTTGATTAATCAATATTAGAATTGGAGAATAGAAGTTCTCTATATTTCTTGTATCCCAGCTTTGAAGTCAAATTTAGCATTTCCCTAATTGTTACTTTTCAGACTAAAAAAATAAAAATTATTTACCTTCGTCATGGTGTAACATCAAAAGCCAGTTACATTTTTTATTTTTTTTTTTAAGAAATTAAAAAATGGAAATAAAGATGCAACCTACAGTTTCCATTTCAGCTGAGCTTCAAATATCATGTGTGCTGCACATGATGGTTAATAGAGAACTGAAGGAATCAATCCATAGAGGACCAAAGGTGCTATAGAATTGAATGATTGAGAATGTTACTATCCAAATAATAAGTTGGGGACCAATAGCAATGGTCCATCAATATTATATTGGTATAAGAAAGAAATTCTTAGTACCTAATACATTCCAGGCAGCAGCAAGCTGTCCGAAGAAGGATAACAGGGAGATAGGAAGACTGTTTAAGATAGCATGTAAGAGCAGAATTCCACCATGAAATGCAATAACTACATATTTAGAGGCTTCATATCCACCTCCAGTCTTTCCGCCTGTGCTAAGTAGAATTATCACCTGAATCAACTGTGCCAGGGAAAAATCTATACTTGTTGTAACAGCCCACTGCAGAAAAAGTTATTTATGAAGTGATTAGTGCTCAATATAACGTAATCTCGGAAAGAAGAATGTTGGTGAAGATCATTAAAATACAAAACAGAGTGCTTAGAAGTGCCTGGCCAACAATATTAAACCTGCAAGCAAATAAATAAACTAAATTAGCTGAGTATGAGTTACCAACTATGGAGCGGAAAAATTGCGACAGCATAATATCTGGCACATATAGGCATATCTTTAATTCTAGATCATAACAGAAAAGTACTGCAGATCCAATAGGCAGCATAAGACACCGGAGCATTTAACCCCAGAAGAACATATTTCAATTCTCAATTTTTAAAGCTAAAGACTAAAAATGAAGAAAAGCTGGTTAAATATTTATGGATGTTACAGGGGTATCTGCATCTATGTGAAGAGAGTTAGTTGTGACATCAGATTAGGCCATAGCAGTAATATATCTGGTCACAAATCCCAACAACAAATTATAATATAATCCAACACTGAGAATCTCAAACGTGAGCATTGTCCCATAGACCTTCTTGGGTAGAAAAGTTTCATAAAAAGAGATAGTTTCGTGATATGTACACACAACTTCAAAGATTATTCATAGTCTTGAAGAATGTATATTTGGAGGGATCAACTAGACACTGGAATAACTTTTGGGCAGCATCGCGGATCGGGTTGCAAATGAATGTCAGATTATATGGGTAGTGTTCCTTAAAACACAAGTAAAAGTGCCATTTGGTAAATTTGTGGGAAAATGCAGTTAGTCCTAATGAAAAGTTTATCCAGTAATCAGATAAAAAAGAACATCGAAGCTAATTAGACGGAACCTCGCTGGGGCTTGTGCTCGCATCAAGGATGAATATTTATGTGATAACATACAGGTTTTGGAACTAACCAATGCAACCATAAGCAACAAAATGACAGCAAAATGAGATCGGAAGAGCATTAAGTGCCCAGAGCCATGTACAATAATTGGCACCAATCTTCTACGGCAAATAAAACATTACTTCTAAATACTGGCTAAGGTGAGCAAATTTCCCCTGATGCCCAATATTTCGTCACCAAGTTTTAGATCCACAATATAGTACATGAATTGCAAGAAGCATCAGTAGATATGTTAATAGTTTCCAAGGTGATAAATCCCATTTCACGGTGGAGCTTCAGTCAAACTAAATAAAAATTTCGCACAAGCCAAATGATCAAAATACTAGGTCCAGAAAATAGTACTAGAAAATATAAGTACTAATGTACCATCCAGTGAGCCAGGAGGCGAAGGGTGCCCAATTTGGGCCAGCAAGCTTTGCGCTCCAGTAATAGAGTCCCCCAGAAGTAGGATAAGAAGAGCATATTTCAGCCATGGCCAAACCAACAAACATGGTGAAACAACCAGCAATTAGCCATCCATAGACCAACGAAACCGGGCCACCAAAAGTCAACCCAGTATTGTACAGAGTAGTCACACCAGTGAGCACTGATATAATCGAAAATGAAAAGGCAAAGTTTGATAACACCCTGCCATTTTGATTGAAGCCCCAGAATACAAACCATCAAAGCTAATAAACTAAGCAAAAAGATTATGGAAATGGAGAAAAAATGTGGGGTTTTGGATGGAATATTTACGAGAGATCCCGCTTGAGTTCTTGTTTGTAGCCCAGCTCGTGTAAACGTGCATGGCCTGAATCCGCAGAGTTATGGGTTCCGTCTTGAACATGTGATGGGAGAAGGCTTCCATCTTTTGCTCCATTAGACACCATTTTCTCTTTCTGAGTGAAAGAGAGAGAGAGAGCAGTTGATGATCTTTAATGTGAATGAATTAAATGAATCAAGCTCCGTCCTTTCTTGAAATGAACAGTGAATAGTCGCAAAAACGGCTTCAAGAAGATTACAGGGAGCGAATATTAACGTATATACTTTGTTTATGAGTGGGGATGGAATCACAAAGTCGCCATGTTTCGGTGAGATTCCGTGTGAGATTTGCGTGAGGCAAAGCATGGTCAAACCACAGCCAGCAAGCACAGGCGACGGAGATGGGATTTAGGACATATTTGGGCCCCACTTGGCATGTCTAAACTAATTGAAGATTACTACCATGAACTGTCAAACAAATAAATAATAGAGTTTTCATCCGAAAACATCACGTATCAATAACATAATATAATATAATATAATATAATATTATAATAACATAATATAATGAAAATTTTCAAAACCTTCTCGTACTTTTTATATCAAAACCTTTCATTTCATGTGACTTACATCAATATGAGTTATATGGAATAGAAACTTTCAAAAGGTTTTTTCAACATTACTCCATAACATAACATGATAACAATTCCTAGTATGAACAACAACAACAACAATAATAATAACAACAACAACTACTAGTATACCGTTTTTACAGTGAAAAGTGAAAACCGACTAGAAGATTTTGTAGAAAAAAGGAAGGATAAAGCCAAACTAATAAATACAAAGACAACAATGAGTTAGTTTTTGTAACTAATGATAGCAACAGAGCGGATTCTAGGCGGATCGGCCCCTCCCCGTTAACATTTTTTGCCATCCTATCCCGCCCCCTCTCGTCGCCCCGACTATTTCGAGTTGGGGCTCGGGGTAGCAAAACTGTCCTGTTTAAATTTTTTTTTTGTTGGAGATTTAGTGGTAACTTTTGAGGTTTTTATGTTACCTGAAATTAACAACCACCTTAAAAAAATTTTTTTTTTTTTTATAAAACTTGAGATTTTGTAATTGCTTTTTCCCCCTTTTTTTTTAAAAAAAAAAAACACCTAAACTGATCGGGGCACATTGGGGGCAACCCCGATCCGCCCCGCCCCGTGACCTGTGGCGGGGCAATGGATGGTGTTCCAATCTGCCCCACCAACCCGTGGGGTGGTAATTTTCTACTCTGTTCAGTTTGGGGCACAGCGGGTATTCAGCTGAATCATAGTAAATTGTCATCCCTATTTGTAACTTAAGAGGACAAAACCTTGCTGCAACCACTGACTAATTAGAATATGTTGTTAATAATTATTAGTAATGTTATGGAACTTTCAGAAAGTTTTGTTACAAAACTTCTCATCTCATATTGTGTGCATAGATGCACGCCACGTGTATTTCAAATACACGTGGCTATATAAAATATACGTGGCGTGTATCTATGCATATCACATGGGGTGAGAAGTTTTATAACAAAACTTCCCAGAAGTTCCTTAACATTTTCATAATAATTATTATATTTAATGAATTATGACTCTAAATATATGCCTATATTAAGATGACTTTGATTCTCACAACAAAATACACATTCATGATTTTTCTCCCTCTGTCTTTATTTTCATTTTTTCTCATCTAAATTTATAATACACGTTATCAGCACGGTTACTTATTTTTTCTCGTTTCTCTTTGAATCATGGGCACAAAAGTTTTTGTTTAATCTTCTTCTAAACCGTGGCCTCCAGAAATCATATTCACCGTTTGATAGAAAATTTAACGGATTGTTTTCTTTTTTTAATTAGCCGGTTCTGTTTGAACTTTGTACAGAGGCTGATTTTTTTTATTTTTGCATAACATAATGCTGAAACGGCTTGCTTTTTCATTCTGAAAAAGGCAAGATTTCAGGAAAGAAAAGTCTTGGCTGTAATAACAGTATATTGAATTGAAAAAGCTAATGACAAAAATTTGACAAATATATTTGTTTTTTGCACAAGAGAAAACTTCATTCAAGTTAGTGATAAATAATAATATAATAAAACATTAAAGATAAAAATAATAAAAATCATAATATAAGCCAAGATTCATGTGGTTCGATTTCATCCGAGTTAGTTTTTCACACCTTCTATCAAGACTCAATTCAACTTCTCTTACAATCTCTTTATAAAAGTAATAATAATAACAATGATAATAATATAAAAAATATTAAAAAAATAATATAACAATTAAATTCCTCCGGTCAAAAAACATATTAAAATCCTCAAATCAAATCATTTGGAGATCCTTCTACCTAAAATATCTTAAATTTATTTTGCTTGCGCACATGTATGTTATTATACGTACATACAATGTGTCAAATATCTAAACTATAAACACCTCGTGCTTTTAGTGTGAATATACACCACATATTACACGGTAATATAATAATACACGTGTGTGGGTAAAATAAAATTTATGTTTAAAATATATATATATACAAAGGTGGTGGTGATTTTTCAAATCAGATCACTGCACTGGGACTTGGGAGACAGTCAAATAAATAAGTTCAAAAAGCTGTCAAACTTTCTATCTATGTGGTCTGTATCGATGTATGTAACTTGAATTTTGAATTCATATAACACGTGATGCGCGTGAATTTGATCATGTGTGGTAGAGCTGAAATCATACGCATGGGATTCTAGTATGTGTATAGAATAGGGTTTACACACATCAATGTGCATTTATACAAATCATATAAAATGAGAGGTTTTATGACAAGAAATAGAGAAAATTTTTATCTGACAGTCAAATCATAGAGAGAGACATTTCTATGCCTTCAATTTTAGCAAAGTTGGATTCTTCAACAATAATTGGGTCCTACTTGCCAATCAAAATTTCAGTTTTCATTATCATTTTAAATACCTTTCCATTCGTATATATTCATTCAAACATCCTCCATTGCTGTTTTTAATATCATTATTTTTAAATTTATTTCTATCTCTGTCTCCTCTGAATATGACTTAACATCAAAAGTCTAGTGACACAATGCCTCTAAACGCTTATGTGACTTGTTAAATGTGTAACATCTGACACGTCAGGTCACCTAGCATACGATATGCCACATCACTTGACACCTAGCATGATAGGGCATCTCATATGGCACATATTTAACATGCTACATAAACGTCTGACGGCATAATTCTACCAAACGTCTAACATTAGATCATTATTGTCCTCTCATCTTTTTCACTTTTTTCTACATTTGTTTTTATTTCTCTTCAAATAAAATAAAACATCTTCTCTATATCTTTCATCTACATCATCTCCAATCCACATCTCCCATTGGTGATGCTCAACAGCCAAACATATTTAAGTTTTAAATGATTAAACTAGCCTTGTCTTCTTTCAACTTCACATTCTAATCCTGTAACCTAAAACTCAGCTCTTTCCCTCTCAACAGCGAGAAGGGCAATACTAAAAATTATAAAGGTTGTTTGAAGATCATTATTGAGCAAAATTTTGAGAAAATTATAATGAGAAGAAAAAAAAAATGTAGTCATGATCTCCCATTACACGTGCATCAAGCAATATAATCTTGTCAGCTGCACGAGAGATGATTTTCAGAAAAAAGAGGGCAATATAGTGAATTTAATGTAAAAATAAAATAAAATAAAAGCCATTCACTTATGAGTCATCCCGCCGTGAGAGCGTTGTCTAATGATCTCTCATCACGTGTTATCCCCAGATGTACAATGAAAGATTATTTTTATCCGCCCTAGGGGTGCATGCCACTAATATGGTCCTCCTATTCTGAAGTAATATGGGGTAGGCCGCAATAGCTTAATTAGTTATCTGATAGCGATCGGGTGTTCAATTTCCATCCACTCGGTGGTGAGAGAATGCCATCATATTAAATACACATTCACTATGAAAATGACCCATATCTTAGCATCATACACATGTAAACAGCCTAGCATTTTTTATTCTCTCATAAACTTTGCTAATAATTCTATCATAAAACCTTTAATTAATGGATTTGACAACTACCACATCTGAGAAATTTCCAACTTGTTCTTTCCCAGAATCTTACTACAACTCAGGTTACTCTCAAATTTCACTTATATGACATATTTTTTCACTTATAATCTGTGTATATATGAATAAAATAGTTTAATTTAGTTTCAAAAAAACAATAAATTAAAAATAAAATAGTTTAATTTAGTTTCAAAAAATAATAAATTAAAAATAAAACAATTTAATTAGTTTCCACATAGCTATTTTTAAATCAAATTTCGTTCGTGTGGATTTTTGCAGGTGTAAATAAGGGCACATTTCATTCCTAAGTATGAAATTTCTTTGAAAATAAAGTATTTTTGTAGCAATTAAATTAATGACGATTGAATTCTACAAAAAATAGTAGTAACTTTCATCACCTGCTTGAGTATTGATACTTGAAAGTATAATTCACATTAAAAAAAAAATGTAGTGTCTAGAAAACAAAAAACCTACCCTCAAAAAAAAAAAAAAAAGGAAAATGGTTTCCTTTTTTTTTTTGTTTGAATAAATTGTAATCAAGTGACTAAAAAGTCAAAAACATTTTTCACTAAGAAAATGTCAATTAAACACTAATATATAGGAACTTGGATGTAAAAGGCAATTTTCCTTGAAAATATTGACGATATAGCTCCCTAATACATAAATATACGAAAGCTAAAGAAATAACCAGGTGAATTCAACAAATTCATTTTCCAGAACTTATTTAGTTGAGCAAATCGAAATTGTCTCAAATTGATTATTAGGATAAAGTTGAGCTAATGGATTGGATGATTGATCGATTTTGAATTCTTATTTGTATAAATAGCTCTATTACCTATCGCATAGGATGGTGAACTTGTTTAACATAACAACCTTCATTACTAACATGAAATCGATACCACACATATAATTTTTCTTTTCTTTTTTTTTTTTTTGTGGCTAATCAACGAGCATAATTATTGCCAACAATACTGAAACACACAGCTAAACATTGGTTGAGAACCATATAAACAATAGTAAATTGGAAAATGTCTCGAAACTTGGGTGTTTAAGCATGGAAAAAAGTCTAGTACTCCAAGAGTACTGAACTCGGTATTTCTGACCAATTAGGGATCTCCACGTGGGTTCAAAGGGCCCAATTTATTATTTAATTTGGACCCTGAATCTTATATATCAGTCTTTGATTGATCAGGAGTACCGAGTGCTTAGTATTCTTGGAGTATTGGACTTTTTTCCTTTAAGCATGAGGAATGATATTTCTCTAGACTAAAAGCGCATTTGTAGTCTAATTGGAACCTCATCATTGAAAATTGTAGTAGCATCCATTTATAAAGTCATTGTAATTAGTAGCAACTGGCAACAATCAAATGCCTACGATGAGAGTATATTCTATGGTGTCCTTTGGACACCAAGGACTGTGTGTCAACATACCATTAAATGTGTTGGGTGATGAGCCCCGCAATAACCTAATAGTGTGTTGTCACACAGTCCTTTGGACACCATACACCATAGAAAGACCGTACTATGAGTGTGTTGAAAAATGTATATTTTCAATGATGTATTGAAAAGTAGACTATTTTTCACTTGTGAAACACTTGATAATGCATCAAAAGTCGACAGTTTTTACAACATCATCGGCGGGCACTAGCTCATTCTACTGTACTTGGAACCAAAAATAGCCAAAATAGAAATGCAAACTCACATGAAAATTAAAAATAGAAATGCCACATGTACCACTAGTTGTTAAGACACGACACATCAAGGGTAGAGGCTGCCAGGTGGGTGTAGCCACCTTCTTCCCTAGCTGCCCCGTTCTCAGAAAATTCCTTTTAGAACCTTTTGAAAAATTAAAATTAAAAAAAATATTGTTTCAGTTACGGATCATCAAGTTTCAACCACTCATTCTACCATCTTTTTACTTGGCCCCCCTCACATGTTATTAATCTGTAAATTTTTACATTTTAATCCACACATGTTATTAATCTGTAAATTTTTACATTTTAATATTAATGCATGAATTCATATATTGATATTATGTGTCATATCTGCACAAGTACTGGTATGTATATAAAGTGGCACTTGAACGATTTTTTAAAACTTTACTGGGAAACGAGAAGAGTTACCACATACCAGCAAGAGAGCCAAGATGCAAAAGGGCCCCAATCATTTCCACAGAGTTTAGCGCTCCAAATACAGGCCACCAGAAGTTGGGTACGCGGACCAGATCTCGGCCATTGACAAGCCGACAATGAGTGTGAGTGGGCCAACAATGGACCATCCGTAAACCATCGTCACAGGCCCACCATAAGTGAGGCCCTGATTGTATCAATCAATTAGTAAGAAATCTTTTTCAATGCCTTTTAATTTTGATTCAGGAATCAATTTTTTATTTTTTTTTGGGAAAAATGTGAAATTAGGAAATAAACATAATAAGTTATAGGAAGAAAAGTGAGATATTTTTTTCCTTTTTTATTTTTTCTTTCTTTCTTCATTTTTTTTTAACATGTACACGAATGTAAAGAAAAGTGATCTTTAGAAAACCATTAGTAAACACGGGGTTGAAGAAATGGTATTTTAAAGTGGATTTATTTAGGAGATATTATAATAGTGAAATGAAAATTTTAAAGGGGATTTATTTAGAGGATATTATAATAGTGAAATGAACATACAACACTAACTGTATAAAAGTTCATAGATTGTTATCATGTATCTAATACGTACAACTAATTCTAAAACTAGTAGTGTAAGGATCATTTCACATCTTAAATAACAATTGATAATGCACTTAAACTTTGCCTTATGAAAGGCACTTAGTGCATAACCCATGTTCATAACCTTACTTCTTTTAGTAGTAAGTGACCGGACAAGTTCCTTGCCAGAGGAATGTAGCATAACTATGGTTTTAAGTTTTTCATAGTAAATATTACATTAAAATGAAGAGTAATACTACACGTACAGATAAGTTTACAAATAAGTTTATAGATAGGGAATAAAATTATAATTTTATTTATATATTTTCTCTTTCTTTTAGTGCACAACATGTGGTAAAATTGTAATTTCACACTCTTTTTATAAACACATTTATATATTCATCTTACAAATAGATTAAGCCTAAAATGAAGAGGACGTGGATGACAAATTTCTCTACTTAGTTCTCCGGTTCAATTCATTTTTTTATTTACTAATTCTTTCTCAACAAAAATTAATTAAACACACATGTATTAACATAACAATATAATAACAAACCAAACAAAAAATATATATATATATATATATATTACCATACCTAAAAAAAGTTAAAAATTTATAAGGCAGGGGTTAGATGCAGACTAGGATACAGATACTGACCCCCATCCCTACACCGTCCCGACCTCCGCTTGCACGTGAATTTCATTTATTCTCTCAAAAAAATTTTCAAAAACCTCCTGAAAGCTTTTTAATAAAACTTTTCACCTCGTATGATGTGTACACGTCATATATGCCACGTCGTATGACATGTGTAGATATATACCACGTGTACACGTCATACATGGTAAAAGATTTTATTACAAAACTTTAGAGAAGTTTTAAAAAAGACTCTCCGTTCTCATTTCCTCCCCAATTGAGTTAGGGATTCCCGCTCCATTTGGGTCAGCTCCCATTGAGATTTAAAAAAAAAAAAAAAAGGTCCACCTCACTGCCATATAACTCATTGAATAAGAAATTGTGAGTTGTCTATCTTAAAAATAATCTAACACTATATACATAATATTATATGACAGTCATCGTCATATGGCGTGCCCACAGACAAATCACACGTCATACTATATGATGCTAGATCCGGACTATATTTTTAAAAAATTACAGTGCCCTCTCAAAATCTTCCCTAATTCTCTTGAAACAATTATTGACTGGACTGCAGAAAAATGGGGGAAGAAAAGGGAAGGGAAAAAAGAGACAGCTAAGGCCTACTGAGAGTGAAACAGTTCGCAATCGGCAACGGCAAGAAAAATTCAGAAAAGATGCAGAAATCATAAGAATTTATACGTACGAGAGGCTCCGACTGAGTTCCTGCTTGTACACCAGCTGGTTCAGGCGAGAATCGTCGGAATCGCGCAATGGAAGATACGGAACGTCCGCATCTGCCGACAGTATTGAATTCTCCATATTTCTTCCCCCAATTCTTAACTGCAAATGCAATTATATACCTAAAATCCCAATGCCAAAACTTCAGTTCTCCATCGCCGATGCACTAGTAGCCTATACTCGAGGAGTAGTTGGGGATTTATGATGACTGGTCGTAGCTCCTACTATTGTGGTCCAATGCTCTGAATTCGAGCTTGTAACTGCAAAGTGACCGAGAAATTTGTTGAACATGTGATGAATTAGTTGAGTTATTTGCATAGCATTCACAAGCATGAATTTCATCAAGATTCGGCGTTAATCAATAAAACAGATAGTGTGCAATAATACTAATTGTTGATTTGATTTGTGGGGTGATGTATGCCGTTAGGATTCCGCCATGATTTGTAGGTTGATGTACGCCGTTAGGATTCTGCCATATCAGCTTCTGCAGTTATTAAAGCACTAGATATTTAGCGCCTAAAACATAATGCAATTCATAAGCCTTTTTTGGAAAAGCCTCTAAAGTCCACGCCACGAATTCCCTACCTTTGGAATGCTTCCTTCAATTCGAGTCAAGATGAGTTGGTTAAAGGATCTCCAATGCAATGATGTTGAGTGGGATGGAGGAGAGACAAAATGAAAAGAAAGAAAAATATGCACTGTGAGCGGATGGTGGTACTAGAATGAAATTGTTGAACTAACAGAGGCCCATCAATCTGTACTAACAAACAAGATACCAAACCCATAAAACGAAACTTTTTGTTACCGTACAATAACGTGTTATTATCCGCACACTGAGATAGGTGATTTTTACAGAGTTAGATCGGGATTTGGAGGTTGGCTGTTTTTATTGAGTCCAATCTAACTCAATAGAAAAACTATACTAAGATTTAATTAAAAAAAAAAAAATAGAACCTAAAACAGCACTAGATATATTTAGTGTGCAATGACGTCGTGATAAACGACGATGAAAAGCACACAATACTATATTTTTTTCTACCGTTTACCAGACTCCATCGCATCATATATTGAGCTCAAATTCCGATCATCATCTCCAATGCTGTTTGCCGCCGTCCGCTGATTGACTCCTTGTACTGCTATGCCGACTGCATTTCCAGGTTGAGCGCTGGAACTATTGACTTGCTCCAATGCTCGGAAATATGCATAAGGACCCCATCCTGCCACCAACAGTAAACCACAAATGAAGTAAGGGCGCCTGTCTAGGCTTTGGAAAGTATTCAAACGTAAGAATCTCCTATCTCAGGGCTCAAGAGTTTGAATGCAAAAGACTGGATAGAGAAATCTGTGGCGAGCAACCGATTCCTGTGTAGATCATATCAGAGTACAGTAGGCAGAAGTATGACTTTTCTGTCTAATTGTTTCAAACGAATGACCCTAATTATAGCCTTATTATAGAACTCTAAAATATCAATGGCCATTAATTCCTTTTAGTAAATAGTTCTTCTAATGTCACTAACAAATGAAAACATTTAACCACTAGAAAGGCGAAATTTATTGAGACCAGGATGCCTGAATTTCCATTTAACTTACAGAAGACAGTTAATGAAGAAATAATGAGTAAATAGCAAATAACGATCCTACCTTCATCACGGTATGGAGGCGGGAAAAACTGCAGATAGCAAAACATAGCCACAACAAAACCTGAAAGTGTATTTGGATGTAAGTTTCAAGGAAAGAAAAATAAATTATAACCACCAGGATAGTCAAGCAGAGACTACACACCTAGAAGACCACCAGCAAACACATCTTGCCAGTGATGCCAATAATCGTCCACACGAGAAACACCAACTAGACAGGCAGCAAGGATGGGAAGAAAAACGATGCATAATTTCGCAACGTGGCCCCTGCGATCAAATGCTTTAATTTTTCCTGATAAGTACATGGACAGAAACGCGAGACCTGCAAATGACCCTACAAAGCAATACACTGTCAGATGAATTGTTCAATAACATTGGTGAAACATGAATACAGAGGAAATGAGTTTGTCTTATATAAACATGAATTCACTTGAAAGAAAAAGTGTTGGATGAATCATACATTATGAGTTCCGGACATGCGCAGAGAATATTGGAAGATTAGAGGTAGAATCATTACAATAGACGGCAAAGAGACTACACAAGCATTTTGTCACTAGAATGTGCAATCTGAAGATTTTCTCCTCTTTTGCGCATCCGGAAAAAATGAAACTTCAAGCATAAAGCAAGAAGTATTACTTACAGGAGGTATGGCCACTAGGGAAACTCTTGTGTCCTTCCTTTATATCACTCCTTTTGCCGTGACATATCACATTGCCCCAACGATCATATTCCTGATCATTCAATAAGAATGGCTCTTTCTTGTGCAATAGTTTTAAAAAAACTACGGTTTCATAGCATGTAATCTTCTGATTCCAGAAGCATTCAAAACAATGGCAATTGAATAACCAAAATTCAGACATAAAGACAACATACATCTTTCCCATCAGGAAAGCAACGCCAGAAGAAGTCAGGCCGAGGTCAACCCACTGCATCTTTTATTGCGTCTGTGAGGACCGCAGTTATGAGCACAGCAAATAAGAGTCCTGCATTTTGATTTTGAGCCAATCTGATAAATTTGTCGTTGGCTGCTAAAAAGCAGTGCCAGCAAGAAGACGGAAATGGAGATGATATTACCTAGTATAGCATGATGCAGATCATAGACATCTCTTCTCCGATAGTAGAAAAGAAGGAAAATTGCAATCGGTAGCAAAATTGCGTACAGCTGATCACAAGAAAATTGCATTATTATTCTCTTTATTGCTATAAACAAGATATCCACAAAACATAGTGAATTCAGTTTATACTTCGAGGCCTCTCACTATGTATATCAATCTCAGAAATGGCACAATAATCACCAATTTTCATGTCCTCCTCTGCTTCCAGTTTAAGATAAATGCCAGAACACAAAGCTATTTGTCTTTTGAAATACTAATGATATGGAAATGTCGCAAGATATGTCAATCCTCCTACTTATCTTATAATTCTAGCTTCTTTCTTTTTAAAGACTATTTATAGGCTATATTGTAACATATAAGAAGCCATCAAAATCATAAATGCTGAAAAGATAAATTGGATTTCTGCAAACATAGGGATTCATAGATATTCACCGGAACAGCCCACACAGGCACAGTGTTGTCTTTCATGGGATATTTTAGATCTTCCATCATGTCTTTTCCAACAAAACGGTAAAAAGGGTGAATCAAATATAGAATTATCTCTATTACAACAAGCAGCAATAATATAAGCCAGTCATGCTTATGGTTCCTTGCAAGTTCTGCCCCATGAGACTTGATGGTGTGTCCACATCGAAGCTCACCTCCATCTTGTCTACCCTGTTTGGTAGAACACGTAGCATAACAATATTATTTGAGTTGCAATTCAAGTTAGTAATACAACTTCCCATGAACTTCGACTCATGCAACTCAGTAAGCCCATGTTTTGAACCTTTTCATATTATTCCATGTAAGACAGTGGAGGAAAGAGGAAAGCTAATTAATCCAACCCACAGTGCATCAGAAATAAGATATTTACATGAATATTATTCCATCTGAAAATTTAATAGAAAAAGTCCGCTATAGGCTAACCAAAATCAGTTTGAGCTTTAAAATCAAGATCGACTCAAAATATGAGACTGCAATATGAATGATTCCGTCCATCTTCATTAAATTTCCAATCTGATGCAGGGTTCATATTCTGTTTTGCTTGTAGGGATATAGCTGAAATAGTAAAAACACCAAACTTTCTAAATTAGAAGTAATCATCTAATGAATATCATGTTTCCATGTCCTAAAATTTTCGACACCAATTCTCTCACAAGCCCAGCCCCATTTACGCAGAAGTTTATACTTCAATTGATTAAGAGAGAAATCCAGATAGGCGAATTCAATAACAAATATATCTACTATTCAACCTTTTAAGATAAGACTCAACAGTACAAGCCACCAGATTTTATTCTTTTCCGAATAATAAGGCAACAACTTCAGATTTGGGTTCTTTAGCCAACGCATAACAAAAGAAAGGGGACTTGTTGTTGAAAATTGAACTAGCAAACAACCCGGCCAAGCAGATAAACTGAATCAAACTAACTCAATCTCTTTATGCATGAAATCATCTTAAAATTTTCCAAAATCCCAAAAATAAAAAGTACATCTTATAAATAAACCCTGGATTTGTTCTTTCTGGACAAAAAATGGCATGCTTGACAGGATATATCCTTGACTCATACTGTAAAAAACTAAAAAAAAAATTAATATCAGAAAAACTAAAAAGAGAGACAAGAAACCAAAAAGAGAGAGAAAACAAAAGGAAATATTAAAAAAATACATACAAACCTGGAACATATTCCGAAAATTAGGAGTAGGACAGAAGGAGATCATATTCCTCCAACCCATTTTGTACATTAGCCACCAACAGTTGGAGTGGAGATAAAAATGTAGGAACGATGGGGTCGTTTCCAATTAGAGTATTTTTAGAAGTATAACAATATTTAAAGCTGTTTGACAAATTATAGCCGTAATATTTTACCTTATATTCTATAACATATCCTTAATTTTTCAAACTTAACAATTATAACGTGAGGTCTAACTTTTTAAATGTAATTTAATTTTTTTTTATTTTAAGAAGACAATAACACTTCTAAATTTTAAATTAATTAAAATAAGCATACAACAAATAAATAAATAAATAAAAACCAGGATCATTAAAATTTAGTATTTCTTTTTGAAATAATATCAAATCCTATATAGTGATGGCAAAAAAATACTTGCTTCAACCCAAACCCGATGAGAGCCATCTCTAAATGGAGTAGTATTTTTTGGATACACAAACTGTAAGATAGACAAAGAGTGTTCCATTATAATCTGCCTACTACGATTCGTTTATTTAAAAGTATAAAAATGTAAAACCAATGACAAAAACTAAAAATAAAAAATAATATAATAAACAGATCGATAAACTCTTTAAAAAGTCAATCCGAATAGCTCATCTCACATATCGATTGGCTCCATCTCCACCCCGAATTAGGCGGATGGCGAAGTGGATTAATCCGCCCAGTTTCATCACTAGGCGGACGGCGAAGTGGATTAATCCGCCCAGTTTCATCACTTAAATCTCACGATTTGATTATTTTTAAATACAATCAAAATGTTTTTCTTATTTTTATCTATTTATTATTTATTAATTTTCAGTTCAATTAAAATTTAAGAGTTGATAAAAAAAATGATGGGCATTGTTGTCTTTTTAAAATGAAAAGATTAAGTTATGCTAAAAAAGTGGGATTTAAGGTTGAATCGCCAAATTTCAATTTCAAAGGTTTGGGTTGAATTACACATTAAGATGAAAGGTTGATGTTAAATTAGTGCCCGTTAGCCCAATGTGTAAACTATGGATGATTTTTTGAGATATCTACATTTTCCCACATGTATCTATATATTTGATGGGATCCAATTGAACTCCATAAATTTCAATCACATATTTCCAAAAATAAAAAAAAAAAGATAGAGAGAACACTATTTCTACTTTTTTAAAGTACAATCAGGAACGAATGTAGAAATCCCTTTTTTTCTCTAAATACGGGCGGTAATAAAGAAAAACTCTAGTTCGACGAAGGGTAATTTACAATTTTTTTTCTCTTCCTACAAAAAATTTGAAACTTCTTTTGGGCTGACACGGCTTATAGCTTATACTAGAGTGTGATATCCATCCCTAAGTACAATTAAAATATATGTATTTTAACAACACAAATATAGATATATTTAAGTCTTATTACAGCAAGTAAAGTTCTCTAAGAGTACTAACTCGGTACCCTCATCAATCAAGAATCTACACATAAGCTTTGGACCTCAAATATTACCACACAGCTGAACCCCCTGAATCCCTGTGAGGATTCTTAGGGTAGTGAAATTTTTTCCTTTAAAGAATGACTCAATAAGTCTAACATATATACGTGGGATCCCTCAAAATTTCCTAAATTTATTTATTGAAAAAGCACTCGTTCCATTTTGGTTTGAAGCATTCCATCATCGCAATTTACTTTTGTTCTCTGTAATATTTTTTGAGTCAACTCAAATAACAAGTTTTGGTTTGCCTCATATTTGCTGGCTGTGAATTTTTGTCCACCGAAATTGTTGCTAATAAATAAATATTCTCTATCATATGAGTAGTGAAATTACAAGTTAATTGGTTCAATTTTATAAAAAATTTTGTACCTTTGAATTTCATAGAATTTTTCATATTTTACACACAAAAAAATCTTTTTTACTTTCAGTTCTTAACTGATTCATATTTCTCTACTTTGGACTCAAATTGATTTTAGCAATTCTAAAGGGACATTATTTGGTGACATTTTCATGTGGCACATATTTATTGAGTGATGATTACATGAGTATATTTTCATCATCCAATACAAGTGTGCCACATAAAAATGTCACCTAATAATGTCCTCTTTTCATGTCCCCCTAGAATTTTTCAATTAATTTTGTTACCTAAAAAAATTATTATTCAATATATTATAGTTAATATTACAAATCTATATAGCTTTTTTTAATTAGAAAATCTACCAATATCATTCATTTTTGGAAGGGTATATCAAAGTATTTAAAAATTCAAATTGATTGATTAAGAGTATACAAACAAAAAATCGCAAAAAAGAAAAATGGATGCAAAAAGAAATGTCTTGTCGTGTGAGTGACAAAAGTAAACACAATAATGAAGCTTTGGGATATTTTTCTTGGATGTTAATCGTGTACCAACCAAAACTCTCGCTTGTTTCCTAACCATATCTAAAGCTGAAACTTAAAATGGAATAATGGCAATTTACACAATATTTGGATACAATTTAAAAATACCTCAAATTTATCAACCAATTTAAATTTTAATTTTTAGACACATAATAACATCACATTTAACCACATATTTGATTTGACTTAAACTCTTATATCATTTTAATCATTACCTTCATATGGCACAATCACATCTCGACACTTATATAAAATTTAAATTTTAAACCTATTTAAAAACCCACCTATTTTTAAATCCTTACCAAACAAACCCTTAATTCTTCGAATTTAAAAAGGAAAAATAACAACTGGGACTGAAAGCAACTTGTGTGGTGAATTGCATGGACATGGGCTCTACTCGCCACATAACATGTGCTGGGTTTTTGTGTTTTTACAGGTAATTTTCACTCTAATCCTCATCTTTTTAATTTTTAATCAATTTTGTCCATTTTCTGGGACCCAGCATTTCATTTAGGGCATGTTTGATTCTCATGATTATAATTATTATAATTTTATGAAATTTACGAAATCTACCCGATACAATCTTTTTGATCTGGCAGGGTGAAAAAGTAGTTATTTAAAAATATATATATAAGTACAATATACAATCATAGTTACTGTAATTATATATGTCCATCAATTCAACAACCTTGGAAGTTGCAATCAAACCATCATAAAGTTGATCGAACCCAACAAGCCTATATGTTTGATATGATTTGAGCGTGGGATATCAAACATCTCAGAGCCTCCTCATTGTCAGTTAAGACAATGCCTAATTAGCTGCACAATACAATGTTACTCATTATAATTTGTAAAAATTTATAGAACCAGTATCGACATATGTAATATGATGCTAAAACTGAACTTGTATAATGAAAATCAAACATGCCCTTTTTGCCGTATTATTCGTCCAATATTACTTTTCTGTCTAACCTTTTAACTTTTATATAATTTTGTCTCTATTAATTTTTCAGGCTATGTGACCTTAATCTTTTGCTTATTGTCACGTTATGTCCCTAATTACACTTTCTGTCCCCTAACCTTTTAATTTCTACTATTAATTTATATTAAAATTATCATTCTACCGTTAATTTTTTTTTTTAGGGGGAAAAGTTTATTCAATCATAGAATATAAAAGAATTACATCGGAAATGATCAAAGGAGGAAAATAAGACCATTCAATAACAGAATAAAAAGATCTAGCGGCCTTAGCCAGTGTGTGCACAACTTGGTTCGCCGATCTTCTAATCCAATTGAAATTGACTCCTAAATTCACCCTTGCTAGAAGTCGGCAATCCTCCACAATCATGCCAAAATACGAATTGTCTTCCACAATATTTTGTAGCACATTAGCAACAAAAAGATCATCCGTTTCGATAGAACTTACTTGGGGAAACCTATATTTAATCCATAAGAGAGCCTCTCGAGCTCCCAAAGCCTCCGCCAAAGAAGGATCAGTAATACCCCGTAGAGGAACAACTCTGGCTACCACAATCACACCCCAGTGACAACGGCATGAAATATTGATAACAGAAAACTTGATCTATGCAGAACTTGATGGATACCTAATTCGCATAGAAAAAGTTACCGATATGAGATTCGGCGAAATGGATCGGATTGGATTTTCCAATCCGCCATAAATATGAATCACGGTCGATCTGCAAAAAAAAGTTCATTTTTAATTTATAAAAATGAAACCGAACCTAAATGCCCAAATTCTACATTTTTATTTGTCATCTCTTTCTTACTGTTTCTTTTTGTGATAATCACCGTGATCTACTCCTATACTTTATGCTCATCAATCCAACATGATCCTTCAAGTGCATATCATATTTGCAGGCAGTATGGATCAAGTCTGATCCACTCTGA
The DNA here is from genome assembly GCA_963692815.1 of Nyctanthes arbor-tristis. Classification (NCBI taxonomy): domain Eukaryota; kingdom Viridiplantae; phylum Streptophyta; class Magnoliopsida; order Lamiales; family Oleaceae; genus Nyctanthes; species Nyctanthes arbor-tristis. The sequence goes on from CAVNYN010249362.1 coordinate 51,977, forward strand.
ATTTGTCTCACTTCTTTTTACTACAGTCTGAATATAATGATGCCTGAAACTTACCGTTGAAGTAATGTCATTTCTAATCACAAAAGAGAGAAGGGAGATTTCTCTTTTTTGCAATTTTTTAGAGCCTCGAAGTTCGTGCGATCCTTAAGTGGTGGATCAAATCGGGTTGGGACAGATAACATATCGGAGTACATCAATGATCATAGAGATAAACAAAAAAAGTTATATTCCTATTGTTATAAATCGAAATTGAGTTTTTACCCCCCCAGATTATCAGTATCTGCCACTTGATTTGTGGTAGATCAAAAAATCTGATCTAATTCATCGAGATTGTTATAGATCAAGTTTTTTTCTGTTATTATTATGTCTAGATGTTGTAGTTGAGGTGTGTTAGGTGGGTAGCTTTCATATTTTCTATTATTCTTTATTTAAAGAATTGAGGATATAATGGTAACTTTAATAGGGATTAATAGAGAAATTGATATGTTAGGTACGAAAACGATTAGTAGGAACGTAACATGATAATAAATGAAAATTTGGAGATCTTATATGTCGAGAAAAAGGGATAAAATTGTATAAATATTGAAAAGTTGGAGATGTATAGTTATCATGGCCATTTTAATATGGGTTAATGATGAAAATTGAAATGTTGGAACGAAAATTGAGATTGGGAAAGTAATGCATCCATAATTGAAAGTTGAGTTGTGCAAACGAGTTTCGGTCCCGAGTTTTTGAAGGACCAAGATCAGACCAAACATTTTCAGTTCGGTCCCGGTCCCAAAAATGACAAGCCCAAACGGTTTGGTCCTAGTTCGGGCTCGGGTAATGAATTCGGTTTTTTCGGGCTTGTGAAAAAATTTCTATAGACCTAATAACGTAAAAACACATATAAATAAATTTTAGAACAAAAAAATAGAAGGGCTTTATGTACAACAAAATTATTAATATGCCTCCGTAAGATAGAAATATTAGACTGCCTTGTATTTCTCATTTTTTTATTTTAACAAATCTAAAATTATTTAATATTTGAAATATGTATCTTAAATTAGAAAATAAACGTAAAAATCATAAATATTATATCTACTTTATAGTTTTAACAATTTTACGATAAAATTTTGATATTTTCAAAAGGCAAAATATGGATAATTCCTACTTTATTATATATTTACAGTGATTAAATATTACAAAAATGATGTAATTGTCAAAAATAAATAACACTTACCACTTATAATAAAAGCAAGAAAATCTATTTCACACTTTTTACCAATAAAAAAACACTTAAATAAATAAGAAAATACATAAACACAAATTCTCCACGTGTATATGTAAATATATATATTTTATATAATAATAGCATATAACTTAAATAGAGTCAATAAACATATTATAAATCTGAACAATTTTCTTTAAGAAAATCCTTACAATGTTACAAAATTTAGTAATATTATATATTAACATAATTGTTCTTGACTATTACTTAAAAAATAATTTAATAATGATGATTTTTAAAGAAATTTATTAGCCAAAAAATTCCAACTTAAAAAAGAAATTTAGTAGTATTGTTTTAACTTTTTGATTTTCCCACATTGAGAGTTTTGTAAAAAAACAATATGATTGGAGCTTATAAATAAGATAGGACTTTGTGTAAGTGACTATGTAAAGAAAATTTTGTGAACTTTGAGGCAAATTAATAATTGTCTTGGTCTTTTATATATACTTTTAAGTTTAAATGATTGTCCCACGTTAAAAGTTTTGCAAAAAAGTAAAATAATTGGGGCTTATAAATAAGATGAGCTGTCACGAAAGCCATTTTCAAACAATAACGGAAGCCTTTAACGATTAAAATTGGGTATAAATACAGTTCAAAATATCGAGGCGCTTTCGCTGCGCACTCTGATGATTCTATGTTATGTGGGCTACCCACAACGAAACCTCGGCCGCACACACCGAAGTCTCGATCACATACATGTATCCCCTCCTTCACCTTTGGGACGATCCAACCACATAGTTCTAAATTCAATACCTACAGGATTGTAGAAAATAGGGGGTGAGTACAAAAGTACCCAGTAAATAACATATGTATTGGCCCACAAAAAACAATACAGAAGAGGTGTCGTTTTATGCACAAAGAGGCATCCACAAAGATACACAGATACAAAGATATGAAGCTCGGGCACATCACTAGTTTAGCCTCTACCCGTAAGCCATACAATTCAATAACAGATCAGAATGGCCGAGACCACATAGTAGGGCTATAAAACAATTCAGATAGCAGATCAGAACGGGTATATGGCGTCACTAGCGATGGCTAAGAGCAAAGAACAATCATTTATCCAAAGCAACGGTGCACCGTCAATCATCAAATGCCAAATACAATTAAAGAAAGGCACAAGTTTCAAAAGAGAGGAAAAGCCGAAAGAAAGAGCCAAGAGACAGAAGAGATAGAACCAATACAAGTGTTACCCACCTCTTAATTTCCAAAGATTGCATATTTTTTTGATTCTCCAATGGTTTATGTAATTATAAGTGAAAAAGACCTCCACGACCTTAATATTCCTTACTTCAAGGTCATTCTTTTGGTTGTAACCTTTCTATGTATGATAAGGAGACTTTTTCAAGGGCAAAACAAGGTATTTGGTAGGTTTTCAGGGTTGTTTCTCCACCATAGCCACCTTTGGACGAATTTTGGGGGTTTATGAGAGAAATTGGATGACTTGGGGAATTTGAAAACCTTGAGGACCCCTTGGTTCCTTTTATAATAGTTGAGATTTAATTGTTTTTAATAAATTTTGAGTTCCGACAATCACATCTCGACTCGTGGCGCGACATATACCGTACACTTGGGAGGAAAGATTGTCTGGGAAATCCTTGTGCTTTGTCTCATCCTTCAATTAAGCTACCGAATTTCGATTTATGTCAATTAAATCACTACACTTTAGTTTATGTCAATTAGGAACCAAATTCTTTCTTTACCATCAATTGAGTAACAATCTTTTAATTTTCAAGAAATCCTACAATAATATTCAAGTAATTCTTTCAAAACAACAATTTCATTGTTTACCTTAATTTGTAGAAATTTCCGATATGTTAGATGAGCCTTTGTGCAAGTGACTATATAAAGGAAATAGTTTTGATTCTTGCCTCTTGGGTATTATATGAAGTAAAAACCATGTTCCAATTTCTATATTAAAAAAAAAGGTCAACCAGTTTTTAATCGGGTTTTCGGGTTTTCAAAAGAAAACCTGGGACCGGACTGTTTTGGGACGGGACCGGATTGGTTACTTTGGCCACAAAGCCTAGACCGGGACTGGCCCGTTCGGTCCGGTTTCGGGTTGGTTCAACCGGTCTCAGTTTTTTTACACACCCCTAATTGAAAGGTTATGGGTCTAGTAAGCTAAAAAAAAAATGGTGACAAAATCGATTAAAAGTTGAAAATTTGGGAACCTAGAGAGAAAATTACCCCTTTTCAATAAGAGTTAATTACGCTTAATGTCGCCAACCTTTCAAGTTTGTTGATATTACATTCCTAATCTTTAATTTTACTTTAGAGGGTCCCTAACCTTTCAAAAGTGTTACACATGAGGTCCCTCGGACGATTTCCATCCATTTTCACCATTAAAGTGGGAGATATTATCGTAAAATACCAAAAATTGAATATTTTAATTTTTTTTAAAAAGAGGCTGGTTGTGTTGGCTGCTGGAAGGCAGGAGTCTCTCCCCTTTTTTGGCTGGAAATGGTAGGGGAGAGTCTCTCCATTTTTTTGGCCGGAAATGACAGCTATCTTCGCTGACATTTCAGGCAGCCTGGGACAGGAGTCTCCCCCTTTCTTTAAAATTTTCTTTAAACATTGAAATAATTATTTTTTTGTGTATTTTACGAAAAATACCTTCAAAATTAACGGAGGATTTAACGATTTCTGTCTGAGGGACCTTCAATGCAATGATTTTTAAATATTGAGGACCCTCAAAAGAAAAATTAAAGGTTAAGGACGTAATCTTAATAAGGTTGAAAGGTTGGGAACAATAGCTATAAATTATCCTTTCAATAATTGTTTATGTTATGGTCAACACTCGGCATTAGCCTTTGGATGTGTTGACTGATTAGTCATTTTATGGTGTCTATTAGATATGGATTATATGGCAAATTCTCATAAGACATATTGGATCTATCGTCTCCTAATGTATCTAATGGGGGCTTGCTATTGTATTCCAATAAACACTATAGAATACACCATTGACTAATTATGTTTTTATGCGGTGAGATGAATTGTTTAAAGTAATGTTATTATCTAAATTGGAGATCCACTATTTTCCTAATATAAAAATACCAACTAAACAAATAACGTAATACCCTTATTATTCAATTGTTTACGCAATATGATGAATCTCCCTCCCCCATTATTTATGCAGATAATGACTGGTTTGTTGAAAATTATTAGAGATAAAGTGAAAATGACGTGTTTATTATTCATTTCGGTTGGTGAGATTTTGATATTTTGAATGGGTAATCAGCAATGTTGGGGTTTGCTTTAACTTTTTTAGTTCCTAACGTTTTGTCGGACATGGGGCGGAGAAAATAAGTGAACTCGAGTAAACTAAATTGAAATCCTTTTGGGGCAAAAAAAAAAAATATATATCATTTGGATTTAAAAGAAAATTGAGAGGGATCTTTAAAAGATTACCCCACGAATAAAATTCAATTTGAAAAATGCGACATAAAACAAGTGCGGCGTGATTTTATTACGTTATATAGTTATGTTGGGTCTTTCATGGCCGAAATGGACTCATTTCATTCTCCTTCTGTTTTTTTTCTCTTTTCTCAACTTTGTTTTGGCTTTTCTTTTTCTTCTGAGGACTTTAGACATTTCGTCTAAAAAATTAGTTGGCCTGAATACATTGAAATTGTCTAAGCTATCTATCCACTGCTTCGTGACTACACTGGAACTTAATTGACCAATGACTTCATCTATCGTATGAAGATAGGATTTCTTAAGTTTCACTCATCTCACATATTTTATTATCATTTTCTTTTTGTTTTTCTTTTACCTTTTTTTTGAGTAAAAATTATTCTTCTACAAGTTTTTTTTATCTAAACTCATAAAAGGCTCTTACTCTTATACTAATATAAGAGATTCTAGGGAGATATGAAAAAAGTGACATAAAACTCTTACTCCTTAAAATTTTTGTATAAAAAAGTTACATTGGAAAAAATCACACAAATGTGACTTTTATATACTTGACTTTTAAATTAAAAAAATCACATTTTTTAGTTAAAAGTTATACCATACCAATGTGACTTTTATATATACGAGTTTTTACAAAAATATAATAATGATAGAATTTCTCAATATGTGACTTTTTAATTAAAAAGTCACATAAATGTGACTTTTATATATGTGATTTTTTACGAAAATATAATAACGACAAAATTTCCCAATATGCTACTTTTTAATTAAAAATTCACACCAATATAATTTTTACATGTGACTTTTATATGCGTTTTTTTCACGAAAATATAATAATTTTAAAGTTTCTCAATATGTGACTTTTTAATTGAAAAGTCACGTCAACATGACTTTTATATATGTGATTTTTTCATGGAAATATAATAATTATAAAATTTATCAAAATGTGACTAAAAAATCACACCAATGAGGCTTTTATATCAGCAATTTTTTTAAAAAGATAATAATGACAAAATTTCTTAATAGTAACTTTTTAATTAAAAAGTCACACCAGTTACACTTTTATATATGGAAAATTTTTTATATTTTTTAAGATGTCATTCCTTATTGAGCAATTCTAAGGGAACATGAAAAATGGACATTATTCGGGGACATTCTCATGTGGCACATATTCATTGGGTGATGATTACATGACTACTTTTTCATCATCTAATACAAGTGTGCTATATAAGAATGTTATCTAATAATGTTTTCTCTTCATGTCCCCCTAAAATTTTTCTTCCTTATTAGTTTTCAATTAAAAGTCTTTTTTTTTTTTGGAAACGAAAATTTGCAAATTTAGTATATGTACACATTTGTGTGTCTTTTTCTTCCCCGGGGACGAGGGTGGGGGGATGGCACATATGGTAAAAAAGCACATAGAGGAGAGGCCCAACAACGATGGCAAAAAAATCCAACCCATTTTTGGCCGTAATTTTACGGTAATCGTCATCTAAGTTTGATTTGAATGTTTTTCTAAAAATTTAATATTTAATAGTTTTTTCTCTAATTTTTCCAAACTGAAATCGAGACTGAACTGAAAACCAAATGAGCATTCGGTTCGGTTTTTTGTCTCGTGTCTAAATACAAAACCGTTACTCATATTAGAATTTAGTTAAAGTTGTTATTTTCAAAATTGGATAGTTTTTCTGAAACTATTAGTTTAAACTAGTTAAAGTAGTTATTTTCAAAATTGGATACTCTCTGAAACTTTTAAACTAGTTGCACACGTGTAACGCATGAGCAAAAGTTGTAGGAAAAATAAAATATATTATAAATGGATTATATACAAAATAAAATAATAATAGTGCTAATAAGAAAAATTAATGTAAAAAAATTTGTCTAATCGAATAAACAATGGATTATATTGCACATACGTATTTAAAAAAATTAAAGCTTTAAAGGGAACACAAAATAGAGAATAAAAAATTAATATAAACTCTTAAAAAGAATAAATTTCAATGAAATTTATTTGTTGTAAATTTTCTTTAAGTAAGAGATTCTTAATTACACAAAAAATTATCCATTGTTTTTTCAAAGAAGAAAATTCATGAAAGTTATTTTAATATTTAAGTTATTTTATCAAAAAAAAGGAAAAAAATTTTAAAAATGTAAAACAAATTTAATTGTTATCAAGTACGGTCAGAATAAAATTGATAATTATCCAAAGAAATTCTTAAGAATTTTTTAAGCAGATATTCTTAATTATCAAAAAAAATAGATAATAAAATAAAAACAAAAATTAAGGAAAGATTAAAAAATAATGTAAAACAATATTAATTGTTAACCAGTATAATCAGAATAAAACTCATAATTATCTAAAGAGATTTATACGAATTTCTTTAAGAAGATATTCCTAATTATCTAAAAAATAGATAATAAAATAAAAAAAGAAAGTAGGAAAAAAATTAAAAACATTTAATTGCTATTATCCACTAGTGATGTCATCAATGACATAGCCAATATTCTTATAATGTCAGATGAATGGAGAGAAATTATAACGCTAGACAAACTTCTCTTATTATTAATATATAGATTCCCTTTGACCATTTGAATTTTTTCTGCCATGTTTACTTATTGAGAAAAAAATGATGGTTTTTCTGTCTTCTTTCTTTCTACTTTTTCCTCTCCTCCCATTTGAGAAAGCTCAAATCAATCACATCTGGATATTTGACCAAAACCATTTGTACTGCACCAAACTCAATTACTCATTTTCCTAAACTATAATTCCCTTTTTAAACAAAAACACTTCGTAAACATGTATACATGCAACCTATCTTCTCCATTGCCATTTTTGCCTATGTTCGTACGCCTACGAACATCATATCATTTAGACTGAATTAAAATTTGTAGTTTTTCCTTGTCAATAAACCAAATCTGATCAATCATATATATAAACCGATGTTGATTAGTACTGAAAAGTTGAAAAATGCTTTCAAGGCGAAAATGATTATGCATACAACGATACAAATAAAAACGATATTCCTCCCAAAATAGATTTTGTAATATGCAATTAGAGCGAAAACTTTCATTGAGAAAAATGTTGGGAGCACTGGATCCTTCATCTGGTGCAATTTCAGTAGTGTTACCACTTACAGAACTCACATTGTTCGCAAGAACAATTGGACTAATATGACTAAATTGCAGTTATCATTCTCCAACTAAAAAAGAGAAAAATAAAAACTAAGATTCTAGAATCTAAATTAAATGGGAGGGAAATTGATTCTAAAGGGTATTTAACATATTAAATTGTAGATAATAAGATGCAAAATTATTGATACGCATCGCTTTTAGAACCGATGCGTATTTAAAATAGTAACCAACGTCTCTATAGTAGTGTCAGTTATTTTTAATAATAATAGATAATAGATTATTATTCAACTTTTACATAAAAAAATTTACATAAAATTTCACATCTAAATGCATAAGAGCCATGCGATTGGAAGTGATTTAAAAGTGATGCGATATGCCCGCGCCGCGGGGGGGGGGGGGGGAAGATAGTGCCAAGCGTAATTATGTAGAAAATTATGTAAGTTTTTTATATAGGTGTAGCATACTTCATTTAGTTCTAAAGCAATTTTGGTTAAGACTGAAGCTATTGTTTATGATGTAATTTTTAGTGTGTGGTTGGGGGCATAGTGTGTTTAATTGGTTTCAATGAGATTTATCATCATGTAAAAATGTTTCGTGTCTTACGGTCACGAAAAATAACTTATTGCTATCTATGTGTAAGACTGTTTCGTTTCTTACGGTCACAAAAAATAACTTATTGCGACCTATGGGTATATCAGGTTGTTTTTATGTGTATGTTA